>VZSC01004048.1:272873-286897 GCA_013398225.1 Steatornis caripensis
TATCCCGCCCTCCCGGGTTCCCCCCTTTCTTCCCGGCTTCTCCCCCGTCCTACCCCGCTCTTCCCTTGCTGCCCCTCCACCCATCCGCGCCGCTTTCTCTTGTGCCCCCTTTCTTCTTCTCCCCGCCTGCCCCTCCGACTTGCCTCCTCCGTACCTCCCTCCTCCATTCCCCCTTTCTTCGCTAGCCCTCCCTCCTGTGCACATCCCTCCCTCCTTCATTCCTCTTTTCCTCCCTCTTTCCCTCCCATGCACAGCCCTCCTCCTGCCCCCTAAAGCATCGACGGCCACTGAGTGGCCGTCGATGCTTTAGGGGGCAGGAGGAGGAGGAGGGTTGTGGGTGGTTTTTTCCTGCTGTCTCCGGGAGAGGAAACCAAACCTCCCCTTTCTGGGTGTTAACTCTCCAGCCCCCATGGGTTGGGTTTCAAACCACGTTTCTTAGGACTCGTTCTTTTGTAATGATGATTTGCACTGTTGGGTTTTTGTTGTTGTTGTTGTTGTTTTTTCCTGAAGATGTAAAGGCGACGAGCTGGGAACCAAAAAGGATATGCTCGTAGGTTTTGTTATTGTATAAATGGAGGTGAATAATTAACCTGTTACACTTGATATTTTTGCAGATCAAAAGAAGGAGGAAACTATGCCCACAGAGGGAGAGAAATCTCCCGAGGCAGAGAATAACAACAATAATAATAAAAAAGGGAAAACTGGAGGCTCACAGGTAAAGCGCACACACCCGAATAGAGAAGTGCCCAGACTATTAGCATTTAAAATGAAATGTTCAGCTAACAGCATTTCCTGCTCAGGGCATCTTTCTTTGGATTGGATGAAACATAGTTGCTTGGGTGCAATATTTTTACTGCCTGGACATGTTTTTTTGATTGCATTTGCAGTGATCGGCTGCTTTCTGTGTAATAGAAGTAATTTTTAAGTTTTCCTTTATTTTAGGGGAAAAAAAAAAAAAAAGACTGGATTGAGGATGCTGTAGAGGTCCTGGCTGTCACATATTCATTGATGATTGGGGGCTTTATGTTTGAAGATTACTTACAGAAATACATACTTCCTCATTCAGAGCTGTATCATTGGTCTCTATGCAGAAGCACTTTTTTTTCCTGTTTCCTCTGTAAACCTTAGTGCTTTACTTCTGATGGTTCTTACTCGTGTTCTTCTCCTGAATGTGTTCTGTTTTCTCTCTCCATGGATAGGATTCTCAACCTTCACCTCTCGCTTTGCTAGCAGCCACTTGCAGCAAAATAGGAACTCCTGGTGAGAATCAAGGAACTGGACAGCAGCAGATTATTATAGATCCAAATCAAGGTTTGGTGCAGCTTCAGAATCAGCCACAGCAGTTAGAATTGGTAACAACTCAGCTTGCTGGAAACGCTTGGCAGCTTGTTGCTGCTGCACCTTCTACTTCAAAAGAAAATAATGTTGCTCAACAAGGATCTTCTGTTGCCTCAAATGCAGCAAGTCCCTCCAGCAGTAACAATGGTAGTACATCTCCTTCAAAAACCAAATCGAGCAATTCTTCTGCAACGACCCCTGGACAATTCCAAGTCATTCAAGTACAAAATCCAAGTGGTAGTGTCCAATACCAAGTGATCCCACAGATTCAGACAACAGAAAGTCAACAACTTCAAATCAATCCGTCTAATGCTACTGGTCTACAAGACATACAGGGTCAAATTCAGCTTATTCCCGCAGGGAATAATCAAGCTATCCTCACAACTGCAAATAGGACAGCTTCGGGGAATGTTATTGCTCAAAACCTAGCAAATCAGACAGTTCCAGTCCAAATTAGGCCTGGTGTTTCCATACCACTGCAACTGCAAACTATTCCTGGTACTCAGGCGCAAGTTGTAACAACGTTACCTATAAACATTGGTGGGGTAACCCTCGCCTTGCCTGTGATAAACAATGTGGCAGCTGGAGGAGGTTCGAGTCAAGTTGGCCAGTCTACTGAGAGCGGAGTTTCCAACGGTAATCAGCTAGCGTCTACGCCTGTCACTTCTGCCTCTGTTAGTACAATGCCAGAGTCTCCTTCCTCATCTACCACTTCTACGACCACTGCCTCAACATCTCTAACTAGCAGTGACACGCTAGTAAGCTCTGCCGAAACAGGCCAGTACACAAGCACAGCAGGCAGCAGTTCAGAGCAGACGACTGAAGAACCTCAAACAAGTGCTACAGACTCCGAAGGCCAGAGCTCCAGTCAGCTTCAGTCCAATGGACTACAGAACGTCCAAGATCAGTCGGGTTCCCTTCAGCAGGTCCAAATCGTAGGTCAGCCTATTCTGCAGCAGATCCAGATCCAGCAGCCTCAACAGCAGATTATTCAGGCCATTCCTCCACAGTCATTTCAGCTCCAGTCAGGCCAGACTATACAGACCATCCAGCAGCAGCCCTTACAGAACGTTCAGCTGCAGGCAGTGAGTCCAACTCAGGTGCTCATCAGGGCTCCAACTTTAACACCATCAGGGCAGATCAGCTGGCAAACTGTACAGGTTCAGAACCTGCAAAGCCTTTCAAATCTTCAAGTTCAAAATGCTGGGTTACCCCAACAACTAACCATTACCCCTGTGTCTTCAAGTGGTGGCACAACGATTGCCCAGATTGCACCAGTGGCTGTTGCTGGTACCCCCATCACTCTGAACGCTGCCCAGCTTGCTTCAGTACCTAATCTTCAAACAGTAAGTGTTGCCAACCTGGGTGCTGCAGGTGTTCAAGTTCAAGGAGTTCCTGTTACCATTACCAGTGTTGCGGGTGAGTGGTCTGACAAAGTTTTGGGTTTGTTTTCTTTTTTGTTTTTGGTTTTTTTTCCTATTGCAAGAATGCCAGACAGTTTTAAATTAATACTGTTTTCAGGATTTTCTGTAATAAAGGTTAAACCTTAACTTGTGAGGAAATACCTTATACTTATCACTAAAATCCAGACTTTAAGGTAGCTGGCACTTCTAAACATTGAGCTAATGTTACCAGTTGCGTCAATTGAAATGAAACTGTTTGATAAACTGTCCTTAAATGATCCTGTTCTCCATCTTATTAAAGACTTGTAGGCTCCAGGAGTGAATGTGAGACTTTACCGTTAGAGCTTTTTCCTACCAGGCAGTATTCCTAATCTCTGCATGGGGGATGTAGGATAAGGAAAGTGACTGTGTCAACTGGGGTATCTTGTGTCATGGCATACATTTGTATGGAACTATTTGTTGTGTTCTGCGCTAGCTCTTAAAGCAGTTCCCTTTAAAAGTTTGAGTTCTGCAAAGAGATTGAGCGGAATAAGGTGTGTTTGTGCATGGCATAGTTCCTGTGACTTGTCTTTTCAAAAAGAAAAACAACTGGTGACTGTATCTCAGTAGCTGCTGCTGAACTTTTCATATGTATTATGAAATGCCTGTTTGGTTATGCTGGTCTAATAGTTGGGAAGGGAGCTATTAAAAGGCTCTAGGCTGGATAACAGAGCTTAGTTCTGAAGTATAAATTCTCTGCGAGGTCTCTGCAGTGTCCTGTAAGGTCAACTCTGTATGCAAAACTTGCAAACTTTTAACATTTCAGGTAAAACTTAATTTAGGGGTTCTCTCTGCCAGTTTGATAACTGCTTGCATGGACCTGGTTTTGTTTCATACAAATAAAAGTTTTCTGTTGTAGTAGTTACAATAAACTCTTGTCTTAACAGCAACCTGACCATAGACACAGTTTTTTAGTATAAAACTGTAAGAAAAACCCTCATGTTTAACTACTGTCCAGTCTGCAGAAACAAATGTTCGTATCGTTATCAACTCTTAATCTGTTTTTTTGTTATCATATGCGAAGATGAGAAATGTTTAATTTAGCAAAGGATTGTTCCCTTTAGTTGAAACGTTTTTGAGGAGACTAAACGTGTTTTGGTAACAAGAATATTGGCATTGGGGGAATTTCATCTGCTATGGTACTCTTCGGCACTTGATGGCATGTTGAAATACTTAAAGCTGGGTTGGATGCACTAAACCTGGTGTACTTAAGAAGCGTTACAGAGATGTTAATCTGGGTAATCAGAATTAAAATCTTGACCTTGTGTTTAGCTGTAATGGTTCAAAAAGAAGTTTCAGTTAGCTGGAGCTGCCCAGCTGCTACAATGTCTTGCAGTCCAGTTTGCCTTGGAAAAAAATTTTTCTTGATGTGGAGGTGCTGGTTGCCTACTGTTGTTAGACAGAAGTCCCCCCTTCGATGAAAGGGACTCTTCATCGAAAGCCTGCTTGGGGAACGGCCTAGATTCGGGGGCACAGGAAGAACCTTTCAGCATGCAGTTTTTTTTGTGCTTAGTAATGGTGGACAACTGCTTAGTACACACTAAAGGTATTAGAACAAGAGATTCTGAATATCATCTTGCTCAATTATCTTGACTGCTTCTCTGCTCGCATGTGATGCCTTTTGGAAAATAAAGGGATTAAGATTTGTAACTGAGGATGAAAGAAGGGGAGTGAGTCACAAGTATGGTCCTGGAGAAGCCAAGCCTTTGTCATACAGGGTGCGTGTAAGCTTTGTGACCACTGAATTTCCCTCCACTTTTTTTTTTTTTTTTTTTCATCCAGGTAGGCCTTATGGCTGTTCCTGTAGCATTTATTATTTTATACTAGCAGCAGTGAATCCTCTGACCTTGTCTCCATTCCTTTGTACATAAGGTACTATTTCTGTTTTCCAAGGCTTGAGGTTACGGACAAAGAACAAACTTTGAAGATGTTAGAGAACAGTTATAATTTCTTTCTCTTACTTATCTCTACTTCTCTCCTGTGAAACTTCCTGGTGCTACCCTTTGGGAATGGGAGACGTGGTAGCATGGAAAGGAGAGTGAAGACTGTTGTGTGTAGTCCTTAATGCTATGTTTTCAAGGAAAGAATGGTTATGAAATAGAAAATTACAAACATGCTAAAATCTAAACTTTGCTTGCCAATTATAAGGAATAAGCTGTCTTTATCAGGGCTATTAACCTCCTCAGACTCGATGGTTTTTATTTTAAATTATTTTGCTATTATTGTTACAGGAAACCTTTTCAAAAAATAAACCACTTGGTTACCTCAAAATCTGCAGACTGGTATTTCCATTCTTTTTCTGGAATACCTAAGCTTGTCTGTGTGAACTCTTTTGTACAGTAATTGAAGACTCCAGAAGTGGATCATTCGCTACAAAAGATATTAGAAATGAGCCATATGGAGGATGTCCAGAAAGTGTCAGGGGAAAGACTGAGTGAAGGACTCATCCCACTGGATTGAGGATGCTGTAGAGGTCCTGGCTGTCACATATTCATTGATGATTGGGGGCTTTATGTTTGAAGATTACTTACAGAAATACATACTTCCTCATTCAGAGCTGTATCATTGGTCTCTATGCAGAAGCACTTTTTTTTCCTGTTTCCTCTGTAAACCTTAGTGCTTTACTTCTGATGGTTCTTACTCGTGTTCTTCTCCTGAATGTGTTCTGTTTTCTCTCTCCATGGATAGNGCTTTGTCCTTCAAGCAAACCCAACCGATCAAGCCAGCTGAATTTCAGGGGGAAAAAAAATCACAATAAATATTTGTCTGAAATAGCTGATCTTTTGTGTTGTATTTCTGTTCCATGAAAATTGGTTTTCCCATTGGGGTAATTTAGGTACCTTTTTCTTAATTTTTCAGTAATAAATGAAATAGTAAAGCAATAGAACTCTAACTGCAAATAACAAAAATTCTTAGCTTAAAATTATTATGGAACTGTCAAGCTATAGAACTATTTTGGGAAATACTTTTTTTTTTTTTTTTTCAGTCAAACAGATTCTAAATTCCAAAAGAGACAAATTTCCCATTAGGAAGAAAAATATTAAAATTAAAGAAGAAAAATATTATATCTTGATCTGCTTTTTATAGCCTCTGTTACTCAAAGTCTCTGGTCCCAAGGTGTGTAGGCTCTACTGTAAACCAAGCAAGATGAATAAGTATGTTTGGGTTTTGTTGGTTTTTTCAGTTCAAGGTTCAAATGTCGCTCTTGGTGTAGGTATCACACTTTGGGTTGTATGTTGTGTGTGGTCAAAAAGCAGGGTAAGGCAGAGAAGTTCTCACATCTGTTCACTTTCTGGCGTGAGGGAGAACTCATTGAATATCACTGATGTAGAGGAAAATTACTTCTTTACTGTGAGAGTGACCAAGCACTGACGCAGTTTACAGGTTGCCCAGAGAGGTTGTGGACTCCGTCTTTGGAGATATTCAGAAGATGTCTAGGCATGCTCCTGGACAACCTGCTCTAGGTGGCCCTGCTTGAGCAGGGGGGTTGGACCAGATGGCCTCCTGTGCTACCTTCCAGTCTACACCACTCTGATTCTGTGAAATTTTGCTGACAAGATGTACAAAGTGTCTGTCAAAGAAGTGATTAAATGTACAGAAGAAAGCTGAATGAGATGATAGAAACTAAGTATCTGAGCCTTAAAAACAGACCTTTAAACAATTATTTAGTTAAGAGCTAATCAAACAACAGACTGCATAAAACCAACTCTGTTTACTTGAACATGCGGGGATCTACAAATACTTGCCTTGCTGTGAGATCAGTACCTGTCATGGCCTTTAAGCAAGCTAGTTCTGTGCAAAGTGCGCTGCAGTTCTTCGGTGCTGTGTGAATTGTTGTTTTATACATGATTCCCTGTGGAATGGGATAGCCTTTAATGTTAATAGGTGATGACTTCCTGAATTTAACCCCTATGAGCTTGGAGACAAGCAGGTACTGCACAGTTCCCTTGCCTTTTTTCAAGGCTTCTTGAAAAGCTGTAGATACAAGTTCAGATCATTCCAGTTCTCCCCGCCCCCGCAATCCTCTTCTTGAAATAAGGTATCCTTTACCTTTTCTAAAGCTATTTTAAGGCCCTTTTATTTGTATGGGTGTGTTGACAAGATTAGTGACTATCTGGAAGGAACTTGTTTTAGTACTAGATGGTTCCAAGAAAATACATACTTTGTAAAACCATTTCCTTTTGGTAGGCTAATTTTCTTTGTCCCGCAACACATTGGGCTTGGAGTATATTTGTTTTAGGAGCAGCACAGAACGTGAACATTTGTGGATGCTGAAGAATATGGGTTAAACTGCAATGACATGCTGAGTATTAATGGCTTCCCCATAAAAGTTTTGTGTTCTGCCTCTATGATTTCTTTTGCTGGAGCCTTCAGAAGAGGTTGCAAGCTCTTTCTGAACTTGCTCATTGTTTTTGCTGGCAGTGCAAATCTAGTGGTGGTGGTGGAGATGATATCTTTTCAGAATAATTCCCTGTTTCTTATGAGAAAAAAGTAATAGATCAGACTTGTATCTACCTTAATTATACATCTTGAGGTAGGTTTGTTACATCATGATGAAGGTATTTGTCCCATACAAAATTATATGAGACTTCTGTTTTAAAAATTGTGAAAAATATTACTTGTGTTTTATGTATGCTTTAGACTAAGCTTTGTTAGTTGCTTTAGGCAAAAGTCACCAGATTCCATCACCTTGCATCTCAAGCTCAAGCCATTTTGCTTAAGATGAGTGGTGACATCGCCTGAATTATGGGGAATTTGGAGTTCTCACCAAAAATAGCTTGGAGGAATGACTTCTGTTCAGTGCAGTGGTCTGTTGTCTGGCAATACTGGAACTGGAGAGTTTTAAGTCTTCTGCAGGGATGTATTGTGGACTCTAAAACAGTTACTAATGACGATAAAGTCCAATACCAAGTGTTCTTACTGGGGCACTTGAAAAACATAATGAACCTTGCCCTTCTGTTTCATACTCTGTAGCAATATGGGTTACTATGGAATTTTTCTCTTTGACCAGCTACTTTCACTGCACTGCTGTTAGTAGTTATGCAACTTGTCGGTACCTCCAGGCCTCCTCCTGCTTTCTTATGCCTTTTCTCATTTGTCTGCATCCAACTTCATCCTGTCTTCAAGGCTTTCTCTTCCCTTTCCTTCTGTAGTAAGTCTTCTTGTGTGACAGTCACTAGTTTTATGACTTGCTATTCAAAGACTGAAGACGTTGTTTAGATATTACTGCCATTCTGGTTCAAACTTTGCAGACGAGTTTGAAACATTCTACCAAATTTTTTAAACAGGAATGAAATGACACCTAAGATTAAATACATGTAACTCGGGCACAGTGACTGGAAAAAGGGAAACTTTACCCTTTTTAAAAATTGATGTGAAAAGGAGGACCCTGAGAACTGCCAACCAGTCAACTTGACCTCTGTGCCTGGTAAAATCATGGAACAGATCCTCCTAGAACCTATGTCAAGGCATATGGGTGGCAAGAGAGGTGATTAGAGATAGCCAACATGGCTTCACAAAGGGCAAATCATGCCTGACTAATGTAGCAGCCTTCTATGATGGTGTGGCTGTGTTGGTAGGTAAGGGAAGAGTAGCTGGTATCATCTACCATAACTTATGTAACGCCTTTGACACAGTCCCATACGATAGTCTTGGGGAGATATGGGTTTTATGGATGGACTGTGAAACGGATAAGGAATTGACTGGATGGCTGCATTCAAAGAGTTGCTGTCAATGACTCAGTCTTCAAATGGAGATCAGTAATCAGTGATGTCTATCAGGAGTCTGTACTGGGACCAGTACTGTTCAGTATCTTTATTAATGACACAGTGGGATTGAGTGAACCCTCAGCAAGTTTGCAGACATGGTTGCAGTGTTGTGGTTGACGCATCTGAGGGACGGGATGCCATTCAGAGGGACTTGGACAAGCTGGAAAAGGAGGCCCATGTGAACCTCATGAGATTCAACAAGGGCAAGTACAAGGTTCTGCACCTGTGTCAGGGCAATCCCAGTATCAGTACAGACTGGGGGATGAATGGATTGAGAGCAGCCCTGCAAAGAAAGACTTGGGGATATTGGTAGATGAAAAATGGACGTGAGCTGGCAAAGTGCACTTGCAGCCCAGAAAGCCAACTGTATCCTGGGCTGCATAAAAAGCTGCATAAAAAGAAGCAAGGCCAACAGGTCGAGGGATGTGATTATTTCCCTCTTCTCTGCTCTTGTAAGACCCCATCTGTAGTCCCAGGACAACTGTGTCCAGTTCTGGAATCTCCAGTAGAAGACAGACATGAATGTGTTAGAGCAGGTCCAGAGGAGGGCCGTGGAAATGATCAGGGGGCTGGAACATATGCCCTATGAAGAAAGGCTGAGAGTTGAGTTGTTCAGACTGGTGAAGAGAAGGCTCTGGGGACACCTTATTGCGGCCCTTCAATATATAAAAGGAGCTTATAAGAAAGACTGAGAAATACTGCTTTGAGCAACCTGGTCTAGAGGAAGATGTCCTTGCCCCAGCAGGGGGGGCTTGGAACTAGGTGATCTTTAAGGTCCCTTCCAACCCAAACGATTCTGATTCTATGAATATAAGAGTCAAAGGTGTTTCTGACCCTGTCTGGTGTTGACTGCAGGTGATGCATACAAGAATAATCTGCTCAGATACTCTTTCCACCGTTTAGTGATCTGTAGCTCAGGTCTTCCTGAGCCAGAAGTGGGATTTTAGAAATCCATCAAGGATTATTTTTCTTCTGTGAATTTCTTTTTTTGAAAAGAAACAAGCTGCAAGCAACAGAATCTGCAATAAAAAAAAGCTAAGTCCAAAGAACTGACCTATTTTCCACAAAACCAGAAATAATGCAGGAGTCTATCTTATATTTTTACTTCATAGTTTGTTGCTTGGCGTTCTCAGGGTGTGGTTGGGAGGAGTATAGAAATTGAACATACTTTCTCCAAAGTCATGAAAGGTCACTTAGAACTGTTCTCAGGTTGCCTTGAGCTGAGAATTGGTGCAGAACCGCAGTGTTCTAAATACTATAGCACTGGCATCCTTTTCAAATGCTTCAGAGTAATTATAGGAGAAGCATTTAGTCTTACAGTGACAGAATTGCTTTGGTTGTGGGATTTCCTTAAACTGAAATTCACAATAGCACAGAAACAGTTTAACAGCAAACAATGCTGGTGACAACAAATGTTTGCCTTGGTGATGGTAGCTTAAAAATAAAGTATTAATATACTGTTCCAGAACTTGATGCGTAGGAAATGCACAATCTACCTGTTCAGCGAAATTGCCTATGAAGAATAACCTGGTAAAAATGCCTCAGTAAAACAAGCCTTTTCTGTCTAACCTGTGAGTAGCAAGGCATGACTTCATTGTTGCTTCTAGATAGGGTGGGAAGGGGAAGCATTTCAAGTACCAACTTTGCTGATAATTGTGAGGTGAAACAGGTTGCTAGTGAGCCGTTTCTATGCTATTAACTTTAAGAATTAAATGCAAGTTCTTAAGTCTTCAAAGAAGAATGTTAGTAAAACTGTATTTCCCTATTGGAATATGCAGTCTTATAAAAATGTTTCCTCAATACAGGTGCACTCTCTGAGAGTGTCAGGTTTTGCCATCCCCTTTCTCATTCTCTGTTGTCAGAAATCAGAGCATATAGACCAGGAAGTGAATTGGCTGAACTTTCCTGTTCAGAAAACGTCAAGCAAGCAGAGTGATACTGCACATCCTTATCAGCCTGTTAGAATTTTGGGGGTTTTTTTTGTTCTTAAGAATGCTGCACTAAGCCAGCCTTCCTGTTCTGCCAGCAAGAATCACATTCAAAATCTGATTTCAATAGGTTCCTCAGTGTAACTTAAATTATTGAGTACTTGGCTTCATGTGATTTTGGTACTGGTAGATAATATAAATCAATTCTTCCTGTTCTAATATATTAAAAATGTTTAATGGCAATGGTGCTTACTGAAAAATCTAACTATATATGGAATGGGATGTCATGTTGTAAGGGGAACGTTAATTTCAAGTATAAACAATGTTATTGAAAAACAACTATGTTTTTCAATGGTTAATGGTTTTAATGGACAATGTAGTAAAAGTTGTTTTATTCACGTGCTTTGGGAGCAATTGGGACTGCATAACGAAACGTAACTTTTATAATGAATATTTTGCTCTTGTCATGACACTTTCACCAAAACAATAGCTCTGAACATCTGCAATCTGTTGAGAAAGGTAGCACCTCAGCACACGCTTAGGTTAGTTTGAGCTATAGTTACATGGATTTCTATATGCATCCATCTTAAGAATGGAGTTCGGAGTGATGTTTAATACTACTGACAGGGACCAACAGTCATGTACCTTAATCAGCTAGTTATTGGTAAGCCATGTTATCCCAACATGCATAATTAGTCTTAACGGATTGGCAGACTAGTGTCATTTTCTTGTAAAGAGAAAATGATCAGTTAATATCCTTCTGCCAAAACGAATTTGGGGTACTTCTTAGGTAGAGGTCTGACTTTCCTTAATTATGGAGTAGTTTCAAGTGATGATGTGACCACTTTTCCCTCGAGAAAAATACTGAAGTCTAAGAAATGTGGGCCTTGTTTGTCTTGTTTCTTTGGTCATCAGGAGCTAACTCTGACTAAAACATCAAGCTCTTCGGTTTGTTCTGAACCAAAAAAGGAAGACCAGGTAAGATTAAGCATGCCATTTTAGAGGGATAACAATGTTACAAAAGAAGATGGCAGAACTTTTAAGGGTTTGGATCTTGGAGATTTACATGGCCCTTCTTCTGTGATAGTATAATATGTGGCTTTGTTTGTCCTTGCCTGATGAGGGCTGTAACAAAGTTAAAGGCTTTTACATCTTTAATAAACAAATTAGTCTTTGTATTGGTTAGCTCATCTACCCATAGGCTGTTAAAAAAACAAGGCTTGTGTATCATGTTTGGTCTTACTGTAAAAGGTCTTTAAAAATGTTTTATCAATCTTGTTTCTCCTGATAAATTTTAATCACCACTGGGGTTTTTTTATTATGAATAAATAATCAACTCCTATGCAACTTAATAGTTTTAAAGTCAACTATCTTCCTTTCTGTTGAAAGGATTTTCCGTTTTCCTAGTAGGTACCTGGTAACTAATCCCTCCTGTGCATGGAGGCTTACTTTTTTTTTAATCAATATGAAGGTAACGTTTCATGTAGCCAAAATGTTTACTTCAAGGATGTTCATGAACCTTCTAGTCCAGTGTAAAATATTTAAGGTAGCTAAACTTTGACTACTACCCCACAAAACCCAACCAAAAACCCCTCACCCCTCCCCCCAAAAAACCAGAAACTGGAAACTTAGCTTGCTTTTTTTTCATGTCAGCCTCCTTCTGTCCTTTCAAGATTAGGCCTTTACTATTTCCATGATAATATACAGAAATTGAACCGAGATGTTGAAAAACATGCTTCCTGAGACTGGTATTTTAGTTTCCATATGGCAGAAGTGTGTAAGATAGGCATTTAATTTTTTGTTTGTTTGTCAGGTATTGAGTTCTTCTAGTCAGACTGTAGAGACTAACAGTCAAAAAGTTTCTTTCTAGTCCTATCCCTATTTCAGAGTTAAGGGGAAGAGGTGGGGAAAAAAGAACTAGGCCATGTTGTGTTCTGGCTATAAGCTGTAGAATAACCTGAGAGTTGGCACAGGGTGATAGGGTAGAGGGAAATGTTCCATAAAAGTAAACTTAAAACCCTCAGTTTCTTAGACCTGCTGCTAGCTTCCATGCAGTGCATCTGACATTCTGCAGCACAGTTGGTACCTGGATTTTCAGTTATCTATTTGCTCTAATGTTCAGTACCTAGGGAACTACTTGTGTTCATCAGCAGAGAAGTGTTCTTGAACACTCATCCTAAATACACTTTTTCTTTTTGACTGTTTTTTCAATAATGATGAAAATCAGGGTTTTTTGGAAGGGTCTCTGCCTTAGCAGTAGTATAAGAAGTTATTTTTCTGATTCTACTCCTTCTTTAGAATACCTAATAAATTGACTGTATTTTCTTCCCATTTGAAGCTACAGCATCCAGGACAACTAGGGCCTTGCTTTCACTGAAACCTCTACTTGGTTGTACAAAACTAAATTTTGTCAAACTGTAGTTCCGTGGTTGATTTTTATGTTGTTTCTGCGTAGGTCTTTCAGTGTTGTCTTTGGTGGCTCTTTCCTATGTTTAACAAAGTAATAAGAAGAAAACTGGGTTTCGGCTTGGCAAAGATACTACCAGCTGGGAAAACTTTTTTCTGACTCAAAGTACTGAAGTGACTTCAGGTTGTCATAAAGCACTTGGGTAAAACCTTACGTTTCTGAAAAGTCATTAAAGTACCTTCATGAAACTTCTTGGACATTGTTTTGTCTTTGTATTGCCAGTAAGATTCTTGCACAAGAAGAAAAATACTTAATTTTTTAAAACCCTCAAACTTACTTTTTACTACCTTAAATCTCATGCTTTTAAGTGGTATTTTTCACAGAAGTTAAGTGTAATTACGATGCTGTTCAATAATTTTTGAACACGCTGAGCCATTTGGCATAGGAGGCTTTTGGAGGAGAGGGTAACAAGTTCTTATAAATCTTGTCAAAGTTGGCAACAGGCAAAAGATCAAAAGATGGAAACTTGCTGCAATGTCCCTGTAGGAGCGAGAAAAGACAGGTGTCCAGTTGATGCTGCAGGTTGCACTGGAAACTTTCTGCTTGCAGTAGCATATGGACACAATGCTGTGCTGTGATAACACAAATTTGTTGTAGTGTTTGAGTGGGTCCAATTCCTCTTTCTACTCCAAACTGTTCTTCTCTACAGAATGTGAGGGTCCCTTGCATCAGCACTTGCACAGTTTCTGTTGCAGTGAATTCTTTCTCTGTCACATATTGTTTCTTCATAAACCTTTATAAACCACTGCTTCAGGGTAGAAGAGAGGGCAGAATTGTCTGCATGCCATTTAAGTAGCACTGAATCGCATAGTCTTCTGTGTAAATGCTGAAACTCAGTGTTGTCTTCACATATACTTAATTTTAAGACATGATTTGCATTTCATTCTTCAGCTTGAAACCTTCTTCCTAGTAGATTTTGTTTGGAAAACCATGATCTCTGACTATAAACTATTGCCACAGACTTTTAAAATTTTAAAATCTTGGCTATATCTTAAAGTATTATCTTTTATTATACATATTAAATATATTATTATAAATAAATATAAAAATAAAGATATGTAAATACATAGCAATACTGTCT
>VZSC01004048.1:287046-307514 GCA_013398225.1 Steatornis caripensis
TGTCTTATACTGTATATCATTGTGAAAAAAGAATATTGGAGTAAAAGATGTTTGCAAGCTGACTGTAGTTGGTGTATGCAGGGGAAGGAGGGATGAGAACCCTCTTTTCCTTCATTACTTTGCATCAGTAAGTTGTTGAATGGGTGAGTTATGCATCAGCTCTGATGCTTGTAGAGCTTTGGAACTCTGCAGACTGTCACTAACTTTACTTAGCTGTCCTTTAGTAATATGCATTGAATTATGGATGTCAATTGCAACCTTCTCTTTAATTTTTAGAATATGAAGTTGAAAAAATTTTCTTTTTTGCAACGTTAGCCACTCTGGCTCTAGGTACATTTTGTGATGTGTTCCTCAGATTTTGCAGTGAAGTGCGTGCTACTGAGATAACTCTCTCATTAATGCTGTCATTTTTTTGACTGCACAACAGCAACAGGAAATCTATACAAATCGTTCTGGGGAACTAATAACCAGAATCTGGAAGCGTCCTTTTCGTAGTCTTAAGTTTCTCTTCCTTCCAAGATCCATTTTTCTAAAGCTTGACTTCCGTGATTTCTGTGGATCATTGAAGTTAGTCCTTTTCTTCCCTATCTACCTGGTTTGCCTTAAAGAGTAGTTTTTCATGCTTGCTACTTCAGGTGAACGAGAATAGGAATGCAGCTGCACTATGTAGTAAAGGGAAACCTGTTATCACTTATGATGGATGGTCAAGCCTAATAACCGTGAGTGTCAGTCGTCAATTGCTATATAGCAAAGTAGTTCCTAGGTACCATGTATTAGCTTTCTTTAATCATCAAGGTGGTGTTATGGGAGTTAGGACTTTGCAAATCAGCTTTGAAGCCTAAAATTGATTCAGAGAGAAAGAGAGAGATTATCTGACTTCATAGTAATTACTTAAAATTGTTGAGTTTTTCATGAATGTGTTAGACTCACGTATACAGGAAAACGTATATGAGTTGTAACTACTGAGATGCAGTTTTACTGCAAAATTGGAAAGCTAAGTGATGCTGAAGAACAAAGGATGCGCAATCCTTTATCTTGATAATCCTGTATGTTGTGATAATAAGTAATGCATTTACTTAGCTGCTTAAATGGGAAAGATTAGTGACTAAAATCATGCAGGTTCTTCTTTTTGAGAAGCTTTAAAAACTTCTATAGCGTTATTCTTAATTATACTCAGTCATAATCTTATATGCAATATCACAATGAGTGAGAGTTTTATTGCACTTGATTTGCAAAATAAATATCATATCAGGTTGCCTTGTTGTTTGCATGTTGTCCTGTGCTCGAATAAATGGTTACCATCCAAAAGAAGGAGAGAACTTGGGCCTGAGAGAAAATGAAATGCAATAGAGTAGCTGGTATCCGTGTTATTTTGTATGCTAACATTTTGTTGTAACAACATTGTAACTTGACAGCATGTACAATAAAATTCAGTCACGTACAAGTTCAGTGGTGGTTTTGTTAATCAAGAGCATTTCACAATTTCAGGAAATGACTATTAAAGAAATAATAGGAACTTGAGAAAAACTTTTTATCTTCTAATAGCAGGTGTAAAAGTGTGGTGACTGCTTTGGAACCTCATATAGGATGACATAGATGAACTAAAGTGTGTCTTTGTTGCCTCGTGCAATGATTTGTTTAGACCTCTTTCTGAAATCTCTGTTGAAACACGAGAGCTCTTGTTACTGAAAGCTTTGATTATGAGTGGTGAAGTATAGTGATATCAGGTCTTGGTTTGGAGTATGGCAGGAAGAAGTCATGTCAAGTGATCTCATGATTGTAGCAGAATTTCTGGGAGGCTTTTAAATGGTATTTTAATGCCACTAGTAAGAAGTCATATGGATTATATTTAATAGGTGTTTTTTTTCTCCATCTAGAACGAGTAAGAAGATCATTCTGTTCCTGTATGGATAGCATTCTCTCAGCCACCTGTTTTCAGAATAAGCAGGGTTTGTTTCAAACGAAAAGCTAATTTGTATCTAGGTCCTCTGTATTGAAAAATTATCATTTTCATAAACTTCTAGAAGTTGCCCCGATCTAATTTGGTAGGATGTTGACAAGCTCGTATCAACAGTTAAGTTTTCTCAGTATCTTTTCTTCAGTAAACTTGTTTTAAGAAATATTGAAATTCCTTTAGCTTCCCTTAATAACTGTAAATGATGTAAAAGTTAAAGCCTTTAGTGAACTAGTATATAGTTTAAAAAAATCAAAATCCTGTACAACTCAAGACTACAGCAGGCTCACTGAGATTTATACCAGGGCATGTTCTGTCAGTTGTTTTGTGAAAATTCTCTGATTTCTCTTGAAGAGAAAGGATTTTTCAACTGATCTAAGATACATTCATTTTATTGTCAAAGAACACGAATGAAGACTTTGATGTTTAACAACTTTAAAATGAGAATAGATGCATTTTTTTCTATCCTTTATGCTACTAGTGTGCTTGCTTGTTCGAATGCTCTTTCAGAAGTTCAAAACAAAAATTAAGTCCAGGAATTATGTTATTGAACTTTTCAGTGTTTTTGCTAACTATTTAAATCTCTGGCAAAGAATATTTATCAAATATGCGTGCTTCCTACAGTTACTCTCTTACCTCAAAAAGTAGAGATGTGCTTGTTGAATATTGTGGCCTGGATCTTTAAATGAGACTATTTCTGTGATATTTTGAGAGTTTCAGAACCTTCTGTTCCGAATTTAGTAAGTGGAATACAAGGGAAGGGAGTTTAAAATAACTCCATGAAATTAATTTAAAGAAGAAAATCAACATTCACGTTAGAAAATGCGCTAACTTTGTTAATGCCATCTAAGAGCGGTCACTTAATTACTGTTTAACTGAAAGCATATGGATAATATAATTGTCTGCCTGAGCAACCTTACTTCTGGCATTTTCTCTTTTGTGTTTTTATGATCACCTTTACAGTTATTGTGAAGAATTTCTACTCGGATTTATCACTATATTACGTTTAATAAATAGATTAAGGTTGCAGCTTAGTAGTGTGTATCCTATACGCTTACATGGGGAAGGGGAAGTTCAGAGTAGATAAAGTATGTGTCAGCAGAAGTATTAAAGACCCTTGTGTGGTTGACTGTCTCAAGACTTAGAGACTGAAAGTTGGTTCATATCGAATCAGCACAATGTATTGGATTTTTAGAAGTGCTGAACAAGCTTCTCCATAAATGCGGATTGGTCAGATCCAGCAAGTTATGTGCTGATCACTCATCACTGTAGCTCTAGTCAGGGAGTGAAAAATGGAGTTGTCCCCCTCAGGGTTCAAGTGCCTCAGTTCACATCTTACTTGGAAAGCCTTGGTCTCGCAGCCTGTGGGAAAGTTGCATTGTAACTTTAATATCAATTAAAGAAAATCAGAGAGAAAGGGAAAATTGAGAGAAAATTATGCTCTTCAGCTGTGTTCTGACCACAGACTGGTTAGGTCCCAGGACTTTTTTGCTCAAATAGGACTTTGTGACATGGATGGAGTCATCCCTCTTAACAGACTATAACAACAAAGGGTAATTCTTATTAATGTACTTGAAAATGTGACTGATAGTGAAAATAGTATAAGAGGCTGCAGTGTGTGTGGCCATGTCTGTTACATCTGGGGTTTTTTTGCAGTAACCATTCATAGACTCATCTCTTATCATGCTGCTCTGTGAATTAAATGAGTTTGCATCTTGGATTTGTTTAACAGACAGAGAGTGGTTTATGCTCTGTGAAAGACTACAAGCTGAGCAAGTTCTTCCTCTTAATTTATTTACCTTTGGCTAACCAAAAACTCCAGTTGGTTTTCAACACAAGCAATCATATTGTCATGTTAAGATGAGCATTAGATATAACAAAAATTATCAGCCACCATTGACTCTGGCTATTTATAGCTCTCGGTCAGCACTTCAGCAGCTTAACAGTCTGACAAGAAATTGCCCCTGAACTAGAACTTGCTTTGGAAGCTCTTGTGTACTCTTCTGCCACTGTTAGACCCAAGTAGGTACTACTATTTGCATTTATGCCACCGTGTTCTCCTGAACTTATATTCTCCCTGAAGGATTTTCATGAGTGCTTTTCTTTCCCATTAGAATATGGGAAATTTTATTTCCAGTACATAGCTATTGTGAAAAGAAAGACTTTGTTCTATCCTAGAAATGCAGAAGCTATGCACTCAAGGCTAAGCCCGTAGTTCTTTTTCTATGGTTCCTCTGCTGCAAATACCACACTTTTTAAAGATTTGTGTTTTGGGTTTTTTTACTATCTGTGTGTCCAACAGTAAGTGGGATTCAAATGTTATCTCTTCTGGGTTTGGCCTTGTTCTTTTCAGAGAATGGAAAGTACTCAGCATCTGTCAATATTTGTGGCCCGCTTAAGAAAACAAGGAATTCGTGTTTTCTCATATCTAGGTGGATCAGGTGCAAGTTCCAGATGGAAACCAAGAGACATAACTGGGAAAATCTGGTCAGTGCTTCTGGTGAAAATGACCTGGAACTGACCTAGGCACAAGACAGATTTATTCTATTTCCTGTAGCTAACAGTGGCCCGTTAGAGGACAGTCAAGTCATTTTGGGAGATTCTCTGTATATCATGTTCTTTAGTCCTCACCTATCTGCATGTATGTGGTGGTGTTAGGTGGTATATGTTAGGTTTCAGTTATTGCTGTTACCATACAACATAGGATATATTGCCCCTTCGCGATCATGTGAATGAAGTAGTCATTATCCTGTGCTGTGTTGTGTATGAACTCACTTGGTAGCTAGGCAGTTTAGACTTCAGAGACAGTGTTCTTCTCGGTCTTATCTCCTCCATTGATGGTGTCTGTTATGGATGCTTGAGAAGTAGGAATACCCATATGAATCCCTCTGGATCATGTTATGTCCAAGGGATTTCTAAGCTTTAAATTAATGCTTCCATAGCGAGGATTTTCAAGTCTTAAAATATTATAGTCTATTCTAAGAAATTCTGTTTGGTCATTATGCTCTTAATAAGTATGTAGTATTTGCTCTCATTTGTATGAAGGCACTGAATTTTTGAAAATGGCAGCATCTAATAATATTTTGTCCCATTCCTGTTACTAGCAGGACTGGCATTCAGTGTTGTCAGATTGCGGCTGGAAGTCATATCTCTGTGTCAAATTTGGTTTGTCACATTATTTTCTTGGACCGTATGTACTAACTTTTAAAGCAAATATAATATTACCCTGTTGCTCAAGAAACTCCACTTCTTACCTATATTGGAATAGTCTTTATTTTGCTTTAACATCAAGACAGTAATCTTGATTTCCGTTGATCAATAAAGCCAATGAGGTCAATGAACTTATGCAATGAAACTGAATTCTTAATTCATCAAGTCAGTCTTAGAATTCCATTTGATTCATTCAAGCTGCTTTTCCAGTTTTCTTGAAAACATACTTCCTTCTGCAAAACAAAATTATAGAATCATAGAATATCTCAAGTTGTAAGGGACCCATAAGGATCGTTGAGTCTGACTCCCTGCTCCTCACAGGACTACCTAAAACTAAACCACATGAGTAAGAGCATCATCCAGACACTCCTCAACCTGACAGGCTTGGGGCCATGACCACTTCCTTAGCGAGCCTGTTCCAGTGACTGACCACCCTCTCAGAAGAACCTTTTCCTGATGTCCAACCTGAACTTCCCCTGATGAAGCTTCATACCATTTCCATGTGTCCTGTCCCTGGTCGCCAGAGAGGGGAGATCAGCACCTCACCCTCAGCTGCCCACCTTGAGGAAGGTGTAGACAGCAATGAGGCCACGCCTTAGCCTTCTCTTCTCCAAGATGAACAAACCAAGTGACCTCAGCCACTTCTCATAAGTCTTGCCCTCAAGAGCTTTCACCATCTTGGTTGACCTCCTCTGGACACACTCTAATAGTTTGATGTCCTTCTTATATTGAGGCGCCCAAAACTGTAGGCAGTACTCGAGGTGGAGCCACACCAGTGCAGTGTAGAGTGAGACAATCAGCTCCCTCGAGTGACTGGCTGTGCTGTGCTTGATGCACCCCAGGACACGGTTCACTCTTTTGGCTGCCAAGGTACACGCTTGACTCGTATTCAACTTGCTATCAACCCAAACCCCAAATCT
The DNA here is from genome assembly GCA_013398225.1 of Steatornis caripensis. NCBI lineage: Eukaryota > Metazoa > Chordata > Aves > Caprimulgiformes > Steatornithidae > Steatornis > Steatornis caripensis. Next base: position 293,131 of record VZSC01004048.1, read on the forward strand.
CTTTCTGTGAGGATGGTCTCCAGCCTCTTGTCCCCTGATTTGTATGTATAACCAGGATTACCCTGTCCCAGGTGCAGAATCCTAAAAAAAAAAAAAAACCAACCAAAACACACCCACCCACTCCCTGCTACACAAAAAAAAAAAAAAAAAAAAAAAAAAGCTCTGGTATGCTAGCTTGTTCAAGTCTAGTACTACAACATTTCTTTTTCTTCCTGAAAGTTCCTTTGTGACTCACTGTTGATTCAGGACAGATTGTAGGGGAAGTGACAACTCTGTATGTGCCATAAAGCAGCATTTAATATTGGCTAATTGTAGTTTTCTGAATGCAGATANAAATCTCTTTCTGTGAGGATGGTCTCCAGCCTCTTGTCCCCTGATTTGTATGTATAACCAGGATTACCCTGTCCCAGGTGCAGAATCCTAAAAAAAAAAAAAAACCAACCAAAACACACCCACCCACTCCCTGCTACACAAAAAAAAAAAAAAAAAAAAAAAGCTCTGGTATGCTAGCTTGTTCAAGTCTAGTACTACAACATTTCTTTTTCTTCCTGAAAGTTCCTTTGTGACTCACTGTTGATTCAGGACAGATTGTAGGGGAAGTGACAACTCTGTATGTGCCATAAAGCAGCATTTAATATTGGCTAATTGTAGTTTTCTGAATGCAGATAACTTTTTCTAATGTTAGTAGAGAGATGTTAATTGGCAATAGATTTAACAATCTTTCTGTGTAAGATTTTGTTTAATGTTTTCTCAGTTATCTCATCTTTTGAGAAAAAGAGAACACTTGTTAAACTAGTTCCATTTCTTAGTATCAGTCAGTAATTTGCAGTCTTGTACTGTTCTAGTAACAAATTATATTAAACATTAAAATAAGCTAGCAAGTCCATCCTCTGGCAGTGCTTCGGGAAAATGTCTGGATTTAATATTTGTTTTGTGGCTTTCCTTAACTTTAGGTGGATTTTTGTTCTCTAAAACATATAAAATTTATTTGTGCATTTCACTTATTGAAATGACTAATCAAAGGTACAAACACTTTCTTATTTTACAGGTCAACAGCAAGGACAGGATGGAGTAAAAGTACAACAAGCCACAATAGCTCCTGTTACTGTAGCAGTAGGTGGCATTGCTAATGCAGCAATTGGTGCTGTTAGTCCTGATCAGATAACACAAGTGCAGCTGCAACAAGCTCAACAAGCTTCTGACCAGGAAGTGCAACCTGGCAAGAGATTGAGAAGAGTTGCCTGCTCATGTCCTAATTGCAGAGAGGGAGAAGGAAGGTAAATGTAAATTTTATCAGTACGTATTTAGGCTTCTTAGCACAGTTTGCCTCATTAGGGTGTGAGATTTTCTTTTATTTCCTACGGTTTTTAGTGCTTTCTATTAGAAATTATGTATTTCTTTTTAGAGGGGTTTATAATTGTCGCTATTAGCATGAAATATTTTTTCTCATAGTTAATAATATTTTAGAATATAATTACTTACCTGTTTAAATTTGATCTTTTTAGAGGCAGCAATGAGCCAGGAAAAAAGAAACAACATATCTGCCATATTGAAGGATGTGGAAAAGTTTATGGCAAGACGTCTCANCGGGTTTATAATTGTCACTATTAGCATGAAATATTTTTCCTCATAGTTAATAATATTTTAGAATATAATTACTTACCTGTTTAAATTTGATCTTTTTAGAGGCAGCAATGAGCCAGGAAAAAAGAAACAACATATCTGCCATATTGAAGGATGTGGAAAAGTTTATGGCAAGACGTCTCATCTTCGAGCACATCTGCGCTGGCATACTGGTGAAAGACCATTTGTATGCAACTGGATTTTTTGTGGCAAGCGATTTACAAGGAGTGATGAGTTACAGAGGCATAGAAGAACCCACACAGGTTGGTCAGCCCTCTCTGTATGCGTAGTACAGCAAGTCTGAATCGTAGCGGCCATGGTTAAACAGTGATATCAAAGATCTCACTTAGTAGGATCTCCGAAAGCTACTTTTAAATGTAACTAAAGTAACTTTAAAACAGAAGAAGTGGTAGATTTCAGTTTTCATCAATGCAAGCTGTCTGTGAAATCAAATAAATAAAATGAGGTGTGTTCAAACTGTTCTTCTGTACCTATGCTAGAAAAAGATGACTCTTCCGTCACAGATAGCTGATGTATATTAGTTAATGCCTGATCTAAATTTGGCAAATTTTCTTGAGCATGTAGGATTGGCCATGGACCAGAGTTGTCATTTCCTCTTGAGGACTAACTCAGTCCTGAAGAAATTTATTAACCTAGTCCTGAAGAAATTTATTAACCTAGTCCTGAAGAAATTTATTAACCTAGTCCGTACATCAGATTTGATCTTCTTGAGAAGTTTCTTGAAGTTTCAAGTGAGGACTGATAAAGCAAGTTCTTCTTACAGTTCAGATTGGAAAGGTGGATCTCTTAAAAACTGAGAATTTTATCAGCCTTCATATTTCTAGCCCTAAGAAGGTTCCCCTCCCCTCCACTCGTAGCATCAGAAGATAGCACTTGAAGTTTAAGTGCTAACTACATTTGAACAGTGACAGGACTTCTTAGTGCGGTGAATTTCTCTCTTGACATAGATTTCATACATCCTTATGGAGATTTGGGTTCCATGTTTCCAAATTCCCCTCTCATCACTGTAATCTAAATAACAAAAGTATTCTTAAAAAAGGCTATCAAGTAGTTCTTTCAGAGCTTTTACCTCTCCTACTGTCAGGTTTATAGATGTTTATGAAAATTCTCTGGTGACATGAAATTCAATAATCCCAGCATAGCAAATATTTGATGAGAACATTTTAGTAGTGAAGAGTGGATTGCCAAAGGTAGAGAAGGAAACATTGTATGTGTCTTTCAAAGACACTTGAAATGTTGAATAGAAAAGGATCAAATTCNCCCAGCATAGCAAATATTTGTTGAGAACATTTTAGTAGTGAAGAGTGGATTGCCAAAGGTAGAGAAGGAAACATTGTATGTGTCTTTTAAAGACACTTGAAATGTTGAATAGAAAAGGATCAAATTCAAATGATGAAGCAGAAGTGTTCAGTGCTCTCTTCCAGTAACATTTTGGTTTTGTTCTTCTTTTTAAAAGGTGAAAAGAGATTTGAGTGCCCAGAGTGTTCTAAAAGGTTTATGCGAAGTGACCATCTCTCAAAACATGTCAAAACGCATCAGAACAAGAAGGGTGGTGGAACAGCCCTTGCTATTGTTACCTCAGGAGAACTGGACTCTTCAGTTACTGAGGTTCTTGGTTCTCCAAGAATTGTCACTGTTGCTGCCATTTCTCAAGATTCAAACCCAGCAACCCCTAATGTTTCAACAAACATGGAAGAATTCTGAAAGGATCATTTATATGGACACCTAGTGCTGCACTTAAGTTTACATACCTTTCAGGATATGGAAGTGGGCTGGTAAAGTGGATTACAGAGCAGGAAATCATGTTTTCAGTCATGACTTCTGTAAGTGTTCCAGATTGGAGGGTCAACATGAGAAGTGTACACCGGTGCAACAAGACAAAAATTTCAAAAATACAAACAGCGCAAATTGATGTACTGGATAAACAGATGGGGGAATATTATTTCCATACTGTACTTTTTTAGTTATATGTCTGTATATCATGTAATGATTTTAAATGAACTTCCCCCCCCTATTTTAGCATTGTATGTTAATGTGTTTATAAAATCAGATAATATTGATGTAAAACAGGGTGGACCTTGACTAGGATTAATATAATTCGATGAAGGTACTTTGTTTTTAAAATAAATTTGTAATATTTTCATGAGAACATCCTTTTTCCATAAGGCACAGCAAAACTGAGTACAGCTTGAACGATAGTGGAAATATTTTAGGTTTTTGCTTAGTCCATAGGATACATCAGTTGATTTTGGCCGTCTTTTCTCAAGTTTTGGAATTACTCAGATAGCAGCTGGATGATGCATGCTGCAAAATGGTTCTGAGGTGGACCTCAGATTAGTTTTGACCACTACATTATAGTAGTGTGTATAAATGACAATCAGTGAGTTCTAATTCCTCTCTTTGTTTGGAGAGCTAAGGTTATGTAGAATTAGTGTATACAGTAGGAAAGATAAAACCGTAGAAAGATATTAACAAGATTTTACAAAAGTAATGGTATCTTTATGTAGGATGAAAAATGAATACGGCAACTTTTGTGTCGATTTTTGCTATTTCATTATATTTTAAAACATCCGTGGTCCATTTCTAACTTGTAGGTACCATAAATCATAAAAACTCAACCTTAAGTATTTAAATGTTTTAATTTTGTTAGAGTTCATGAAAATTAATCAGACAATTGAGTGTTGTAGCTCATTCTCCAGTATCTTCTCTCTGTAAATACTAGTTATTATATTGTGGTTAATGTGCCGAGTTCTTTATGCTTTGACTTAATAGCCAAAGAAAAGAATTAATTATCACATTTTAACCAAAAAAAAAGGTATTGAAAGTAAACGCTTTCTCTCTTTTCCCCTAGATATTACTGTCTTTATTTTCTCTTCAAGGATAATATATGGGCTGGTAATAAGTATCTGTTACTTATGAAGTCTTACATTGATCCTGCAACCACAAATCAAACTGGGGAGAGACAAATACAGTTATCTTTTTACTACATGACTTTTGATTTCAAAGTTTGGTTACATTTTCAGATGTGCCAGTTTAACAGGAATATAGAGGAAACGAAAAACAATGACAACAAAACCAAACTGCATTCGGTATGTTAAAACTCCAGTACGTGCAAGGAGGAAAGATGGCCAAATATTTCATGCTCAGGATTTTTAATTACTTCCCACAGGCATAAATGTAACCTTTTACACATACAGTCATTTGTTTATAATTCTCATGACCAGTTTTTTAAAAAATTTATACACCAAAATATTTTTGATGTAACTAAAGGAAGTACAGTGCAAGAAGGACAAGGGTTTTTTTTTTTCCCTGCAAATTAAAAAAGGAAGAATGTGTTTGGTAGCTGTTGGGTTTGAAAGATGTGACAGATACCTTGTGCATTCCCTCGCAAAGCATACTTCTCATCTGAATACTTTATCAATCTTGTGGTGTTTTCTGTATTTTTGAAGCAAGAGAAATACCAATCATTGTTTACACTGTGTACACTTTAGGCCAGCCCTTTGTAGCAGAATACTAAGCTGAAGGTATTTTATACTTTCGGTTTACATAAAAAGCTTTGAGATTAAAGAAAAACAATTTTACACTGTGGTTATAAATTTCAAGTTTCTTAAAGCTTTTGTAGACTTGTAACAGAGTCTTTAAATTTTAGTTGGGTTTTGTACATTATTTTGTATATTTTATTTAAAGTACTCTTAACTGATGTATCTGGATTTAAAACATCAGAATCAATTAGATGTTACATTTAATACAGATGAACATTAGGTAGTATTAACTGTTAATTTTATTATATAGGAAATGAAACGTCAAATATATATTTTATCATTATGCTTCACAATCAGTGCTATAAATTTCTTTATGCAAAGAAAAAATTTTCCTAATGTTAATACCATGTTTCCTAGAAGCTAACAATTTTTGTAAACTGAAGTTATGAGCATTCTGCACAACCATTTCATACATAATTTTTTCATGCATACGTATGTATGCAGGTAGGAAGCTGAAGTAATTTTTAATCTACAATGAGTCCCTATTATAGATGTCTTAAAATCTAAATCTGGTTGGCTTCATAGCATCTCAAGTACATTAAGTTGTGTTAGCAGGTGCACATTTTACGGCTGGAATTAGAAACATTTTGACAGTCTGTTCTGCATACCATTCTGAATCCACTTTTCTGTCTTAAAAGGATCGTAAATTTCAATGTCCTTTATTTGACTCGGTGGGATATAGCTGTTGTAAGTAATAGGGCACAGATGTGCAGTAGTATCTTGTTTAATGGCATTTCACTGTTCATTCCCTTTGCCACCGTTAAAAATTTTGCTTTATTGTAATTATCAGTGCAAAGTGTATTTACCATGGTAGAACTCCAGTGTTAGAATAGTTTTTTTCTTACGATATACTTTCTTCGGTTAGGTTTGTGTATGTGTTGCCGATTACATTAGAAATTGGTGTTAAGTCATTATTTATCCCATTCTTTCACGAGAGCAGTAATAAAAGTGTGTAATCTAGGAGAAAAAGTTAATTTGTCAAAGTTAGGTAAGCATGATGTTTAGGTCCTATTTTTCAATTTTATAACTGTTTTATTGCAACAATATTTGTATTTAAGTCTTCATTTTAATGCCTTGTGGTGTTTTTTTATGCATGTCACTGAATTGTCATCCTGCAAGAATTGATGTGCAGCATAGGGTATTAAATCTACATAATGATTTTGAAACAGAAAAATAGTTGATGGTAAAAATGTAAATGTTTTGCAAAAATTCCTTATAAAAAAGTTTTGTAGTAATATTTCACTTGTAAATTTTTCTAAAAAAAAAAGAGCAAAAGGAAAAAAATGAGTAACATTTCCCCACATCTAGAATTTAGAAAGCAATTCTGCCAGCAAAGCCTGTAAGGCATTAATTTGACACTTTTACAATGCTGATTTGTATAATTTTTTGGTGGGTTTGGAACTAAAATCGTGTACAAGTTGTTGCCTGCAATAACATTTTGCAAGTAACCTATTAAAATTCCCTTGAGTTTAAAAGGTTTTCTTCATTTAATTACTTACAATGTAAAGCAGCCGTAAATTATGTTTGAGTGATAATCTGTTCATCGAGAAGAACACTAGAAAGCAAATGCTTCTCAATGGGGAAAGGTTGGCAGCAGCTTCTGGATTTGTGTAATTAAGATCTGTACTTGCTGGTCAGCATTTCCCAACTGGCAGACTCCCAGCGGGGAATTAAACCAGCAGATTCTAGCTCAGCATGAATTCTGTGGGGTTTGTTCAGCTCTTGGGAATGGAAGTTACAGTTATTCCTGAACATACCAAAGGAAGAACTTCTCTAAGGTAAGCTAGTATGAGCACACGCACACAAAAATAAGTTGTTTTTTTTTTTTAAAAAGATAATTCAGTTTCAGAGAGACAGAGAGAAATATAGAAGTGTCGTGATTGTGCTGCAGACAGGGAATGAACAGATAAATGGAAACCTGAAGGTACTGATTTCAACTAATAGAAAATATGCTGAGCTGTTCTTAGGGAAAGGTAGATGGGCTGCTGCGTTGTGTTATACTAAAATAACTTTGATGGTATACTAAATTGCTAATTGTAATGGTATACTACTTTTTTTGATACTGAAAGAATTTTGATAGTAAGCCGTAGAGTACTTTTGCAATGAACAAGTAGTAGTATTTCACAAAGGAAGAAATAAATATGAAGACGACCACTTGCTTGTTCCATCTTCCAAAAGAAGATGGAACTTAAATTGTGACTTCTAGCCTGGTACTGCCAGACAGAATTGTCTTTCCTAATGGACACCTAAAATCAACTATCTTTATTTTATATTTGATGAAATACCTGTTGAAGTCTCATTAGTCTCTATTTGAATACGATGATTCTAATGTCAGACAAACTTATTAACTGAAGTCGAACTATGTCATAGTTCAAAGTAACTGCATCTGACCGACTAATACATCTATTGCCTAATTCTTTGGTATTGTGCACTGGCATTTTTATTGTGAATTACAAGATACGTGGAGCTTTGAAGCAGCTTCGAGATTATTGATAGAGTAGTCCTCTACTTACACAGCCACCGTTGTGGTACAATATCAGAATATGTAACAAAAACTTAACATAAGGACAGTAAGGATTAATATGCGTATTCAGTTTTACCCTTTTAGTCCTTTAAATGTGATCATTCTACTCTGTGAAACCAAAGTATACAGTCGTTTCTTCTACAACTTTAGATTCAGTACCGTTGCTATTGATTGAATTACCTTTTATATGTGTTCCATTAGCTTAATTTTATGTCCAGCTAGGTAGCAAATACTAGGGTGTTGTTTTCTGTATGTAAAATTCATATTTAATTTGTATCGAACGTCTTGCTGTGACTTTCACTCCCTTATGCTTTCCATGTCCCTGCTTCGCATTACTTTTCTGTTCCCCAAAGCTACTTGCATCATGTCTTGGTATCCTGAGACTTGTCGGTGCACATAAAAATACTGTGGGGACCAACAGCTAGCGTATGCTGTCCTTCCTTGCTAAAATAACTTTCACGGGGAGAGGACAGCAAGATACCTTTCTAGCAGAACTGCTTCTCTCTAAAAAGTGCTAAAAGTCATTACCAGCCGGTAGCTGGTGATGTAATCAGTTCATGTGAACGTGGCTAAAGGCGCTTTCTTCAACTAAGCTAGGCAGTAAACCACCATGGGTTGCAGATTTTGGCTCCATGTGCCCATTCCATAATGCAAGTCATTCGCCATTAACAGGAATGTTGAGAGGTCCCTCATTTTTGCTATGGAATTGTCTGTCTCTTCTCCGGAAGTGTTTGGGATAGAAGATTTGTAGCTTGCAAAGGATTTCTTACAGGCTCTGGTACTTGGGACTTGTTCAAGTGAAATGTTTCTTCAAATCATTCTGCTAGCACTGCTGGTGTATTTTTCTGTCTGTTTTTTCTTTTAGTTTGTGGGGTGATTTTTAGCAAGGATCAAAAATTACCTGCTTCTAAATTGCCGGGTCAAGGAACATAGACGTTTCTTTGACTTACATGAGCAGCAGTGTGCAATGCAAGATTCATAATAGGTAGATTCCAAGCTTTGCCTATCATTTATACTTTTATGCACGGAAAATGCCCAGACTTGAACTATTTAATAATTTCTTATAATAATATTTTTAGCACAACTTTTTCATTAAAAAAAAAACCTACAAAAAATGTGTTGACCTTTAAGAGTCTCCCTTAGGAAGAAACCCTTCCTATTCTAAAATTAAGTGTATTGGAGACCATAAATATTCTGAGGTTTCTTTACCAGCAATACATTTCGCAGCATTTCTAGAATTTTTCACTTTCTCTCTCGCATCTGTCCCCTGTGTTGTATCATAGCCTAGGTTTCCATTGGGACTTCTCTTACTGCATTCTCAAATGCTGTAGGTTTTTGTCTTGATTGATACCTTGCTTCTTGCTAAAACCACTGCAAAAACACATAGACTGGACAAAAGAAGTACTCTGACTCAAATATTTATATTGGAAAACTCTTTTGGAAAGTATTGGAGTTGAATGAGGTCTCTGTTCCATCCCCGCGTATTATAGAAGCATAGTCCAGGACAGAGTTTATAATGGAGTACAAATTCGCAGGGCAGGGGGTGTGTCTTGAAAAATGTACTGCTGCTCTGGAATTATATTAATTGTTAATTTTTAAGCTGTTTTAAGTTCAATGCGTAGTTTTCTGTCACTTGTATATATTTTAAAGGAAAGTCTTGGGACAAATTCCAGGAAGAGCTCAGTCTCAAAGCTGGCTGACCTTTTGGTGTTGACATATTTGTCAACATTTTGGAGGGTTTTTAAAGCAGCTAAAACCAAACGTTAAGAGAAGCGTGCTCTCCGTAGACCTAGGCACATTCAGATTTTTAAAACACGGAATTGAATTAATGAAGTGTTTACTTTTGTAGCTCGATTTGCTATCAATTTGCTATTGTCACCTACTGCTGATAGGTAATGTGTGTGTCTGCTAAGTGAGGCATATGCATCTTTCAGGAGCTACTCGAAAGAGTTTGTCCATCAGCAAGTATATAGAACACTATCCTCTTTCTAACTCCTTTTAGTCAGTTCTACTTCAGTCTTACAAATACGTACTCTCTGCTTACAGTTTTATAACTCTAAGGAACTAATACATAAAATTACACAGTTGGGTGGAACAAAGCCAAGAAAGGGAAAGCCAGACCACGTGACTGAAAATTTCCTAGGCACATACTTTACTTTTATCCTGTAGTAATTTTTACTTAGGCATGCCAATTTTTATCACCTTCTTTTGTCAGTTCCTAACAGGAAACTTCCATAACTACACGTGGAAGAAGTGTTTATTTGAAGGAAAAAAGGTAGCAAGAGTATAAACAGGATTCTGACTGGTGTACTTTTTTCCCCCTTACGTCTTTAGTTTTTTACTGGCAGCTGTCATTAAAGCTTACTGCCACTTTCAGTTATTTCTAAAGGTGTTTAATACAAGCTGGCAAAGGCAACATAAGTAAAAATAATTGAAGGAAGCAAGAATTACTTGAAAGTGGGATGAGAGGGATAATAAAATACCTAAGTAGCAGAAAAGGGGTGGTTTTTATAAAAGACTATATTACAAAGCAAGAGACTAAAGAACAGGGACAAACCTGAATGGCATCTAAAATGATAATAGAGGAGTAGGAAAACCAGTAATTCCCATTTTGAGCTAGAAGGAGATGGAGAATTGGTAGGTTTGTCCCTTTGCAAATATGCATTTTTTTAATGCATTTTACTTTTGAAACAACTCTGGTTGTGCAAACGCTGCAGGCAGCTTCTCTCTATCTTGATGAGCAGCAGAAGTCACTGAGTACTCAATAGACTCACTACCAAAAGTTCTTTAAAGGTGGAAATCCTTGTTAGTGTTTATTTTTCTAAACTGCTGGATTTGCAGGCACAGTGGATTATGCTAAAAGTAGAGTCCCTTGGGAGTTGTACATGGACATAGTAAATGTCAGTCATCCTGGATCTGTTAGCATCTGTTTACATTAAGACAGGCAATCAATTTTTACAGCTGTCATAAAACAGAAATATTTTTCTACTTACGTAGAAAAAAATACAATTTCCCTCAGCTTTTTGCCCGTCTTCTTTTATAGCAGCGTGAAACTACGCAGAAATCAAGTCGGTAACCTTGATGGAAGACAAATACTCTGGTTTAAATGGTAAGAGCTTAAGACATGAAATAGCAGTAAGTTTAAACTCCTGCTCATAAATATGGGCAGAACTGATTTCATTATCTTCCAGTATCAACTTACTGACAAAGTTCAAGTTATGTGATTCAATTGTATTCTGGTCAGAATGGCCTTCACATTAAAGACAATCCACGCTTACACATCAACATTTATAAATTTCACTTATGTTGAACTAAATGCATGAAGCCTCTACTGAAACTAATACTGAAACCTTTGGGTAGCCTTCTCTTTTTCATTTTAAGCTTTCAAGATTAGTTTCCCATTGTGGATCACCTAGAAACCACTCTGGTAGCTATTTATTATTGCTGTTCGGGTAGTAATAATGAGCGATTGCACCTTTGGTTCTTTCTTTAGTTATGACTGTTCAATCCCCTCGATCTTCTGTTTGTTTTAGCACAGTAGTTTGTTACCATACTGTTAGAATAAAATTTCTTAGTCTTTTAAGAAATTTATTCTGTATTAGATGTTACCTAATTAATTGGCGGCAGCCGACTGATCACCCCGTAGCATGCATCAGAAAAAGAGAGCTGGAGGGCAATGGAGTATGTAACAAGCTGGTATGTAAAGAGGCATTACCTGCAAAAATGCTAAATTTAATCCTGTCTCTTATTTGATCTCTTCCGTTCTTTCAAGTTCTGCACATGGCCTGCAGAAAAAAAATCATTATCCTTGGTCTTGAGAAGATGCCTAGTAAATACACAGGAATACATGCAGTGAAAAAAGTTGGCCGAGAGAAATTTATTGCAAACAACCCCTGCCAGTCGAACAGCAATGATGTGTTGAGGAAAAATCAAGTGAAATTTATTGGCAAAAATGGTAACAAATTTCAAATGTGTCACAAGTTCAGAGAAGGAATTTTGGGGGATTACCTTTATGTCATATTGAAGAAATGAAAATTAATGTATCGCAATAATGTATATGAATCCATTTAAATGACTTCTCAGTGTGCCCCGTGTAATCTCTCAGCTCAACTAGCTAGCCAAAGCTTTCCACAAAGATTCTACAAACCAGAGTTTATAATAAGGATCAGAAAATTTCTTTCTGAAGGTGCCAACCCTTTTCATTTCAGAGAACAAAAGCTTCTATTCAGCTGCTTTGCTGAGACCTTGGGGATCAATATCTATTTCATGTACATCTAGTCAACTCTCACCTTACGTCCCTCAAGATTCAAGATTATGATTTCAAATTACTGTTGAATTTGTGAGTTAATCATCTGCTAATTGTCCTGACTGGCCAACTCAGGCGTTCAAATATCCACTCTACAGATCTTGTTGCGCGAGTCTATTCATTGTGCTACAGCTGCAACAGCTAACTATAAAGTTTACGTTGAAGTTTTCAATACAACTCTTGCTGAATTGTGCTGCTAGAAGACTTGCTTTGCTGAATATTTGAGACAAAATCTAAAGAAACAAAAGGATTAAAAGAAAAGAATAAAAATAATAAAACTTGAGGACAATTTATGTCAGTCACTGAGGTTACAGAATAAGTCAGTAAGATACTTAGGGTCAATCTTTAGGGTTTTTAGCCCTCCTTTAATGGTACAATTATTTTCTTTAAAGAATATTGCACTTGGTTTCTCCCCAAGGACGTGGGTAAACTACTTGCCTTCAATAGGCAGATAGATGGATAGATAGATAGATGAGACTTTTTTTCAACCATGCCCATTTAAGTTTGTAGACTGCTCTGGATGTGACCCAAGAAGCACATTTGTTTGTCTCTGGGGAAGCCTTGAAAAACCCCTGCCCTTATACCAGGACAGCTATTTTGTCTCTGATCCCAGAAAAGAGAAGTAGATCAAGCCTGGCAGTGAGGAGCTATATTGCACAGATTGATGACTTCAAACATCAAGAGAAGTTGAAAGAACAGGTTTCTCTTGCTGTTTCCTTGAGAGAGGTGGAAAGTGCTTTGAAAGTTGGTTACGTGCTAAGTGTCGACCAAATGAAGCATGAAAAGCAAACGGATGGCACTGGCAAGAGAGCCAAACTCCAAGCCCTAGCAACCGTGCTGAACTCCAGCCGCCCCCTGCGGAGGGGGAAGTAATCCCCTTTTCTAAGAGCACAAGGACAAAGGTGCTTGCAGAAAAGAAACTAGGGGAAGAAATGTGCTTGGTACTGCAGAAGAATGAGGAAAAAAAATTAAAAAACAAGCACTATGGTTTCTTGCATAAAGTGAGAAGGCAATCAGCTCCAAAGGCCTGTCGGGCAGCAGCCTGGCACGCGGTGGATTGCTGTCACTAGGCATTACCTTGCTGTTTGTGCTCAACTTTTGGGAGAGCTTTACATGCGGCAGAACAGGTCAGAAGTGCGGCAGTGCGGTCAGAGCTTTGTCCATGTACAGGTACTAGTTTCTAGACAACACTGGTGGTAGATCTCAACTCATAGCGAACATTTTATTTTTTCTAGATGCAACCTGTTTTTCTTGAAAAAAAGTCCATGATGTGGTTCAGCAGGGGGGTTGGACTAGATGATCTCCAGAGGTCCCTTCCAACCCCTACCATTCTGTGATGCTGTGATCCCAGAGATCTTCTAGATGCCCATGCCAGGAGCATGCACATACTTTATAAGGGTATTGTTGCGTTAGTCGCATGGGGGAAAACAACTTTTTCTGAGATGAGCGGCCATCTATGGTGCTCTACAGTTTGGCTGAGCAGCAACTTGGCTGACCACTATGGGCTGACAGGGGAATGACCAGCTTGTAAGTGCTAAACTGAAGAAACCTCAGAGAGAAACCCGTCGCACACCAAATAAACCTGGCTTTCTTTGCAGCTGACGTAATGGTTGTTTTTCTCAAAATTCTACAGATTTTTTGCTTTCACTGGGTTGAAACCATACGTTCTGCAAATATCTGTATTTTGTTTGTGCTTAATCAGATGCAGTTAGCCAGCTCTAGCAGCTGTGAAGTTGGGAAAGCAAATACCAGTGACCTGTTTCTTCTTCCTCCCGCAAAAAGCAAAGCAAGGAGCAGTTTTAAACCCAGTAGGAGATATTTGTTATGCAGTGCGTGTAACTTAAGCAGCTGTCCTCACACCGCTGCGTAAGAGGCGGTTGCTTTTCACATGACCTGAAGTTTAATTAAGAGCTGCCCAAATAAAGTTACCGTAGCTGCCACGCTGCCTTCCGAGCCCCTGTCCCTGTGTGGGAGCAGGGCCTGGCGGGATCTGTCCCAGGGGACGCGGTGGTGTGGTGGCCCTGGCCCTCGAGCGGGAACCGGCCGTTTGTGGAATGCTTGATTTCTGAAGGCTTCCATCCGAGGGGCTGCCCTGGCATCCCCAGGGCATGCTGAGGAGCGCGGGTGGGCAGACAGCAAACAGTTAACGCACGGCAGTTTTGTAAACATTTGCGGGGCGGGCTGCTGAGATGGGGACCCGTATTTCACGCGTTCCGGGCGGCGGGCGGGGGGATGGTGACGGTGTGTAAGTGTTGCTCTGTAAGGACCCGATGCTGTCGATGATCACGAATTCCTACAAATCCGGCCGCGCCGCCTGCGCGCTCCTCCCGCGGGGGCTCCGCCGCCGCCCCTGGGGCTGCCGCAGGCG
>VZSC01004048.1:307726-322336 GCA_013398225.1 Steatornis caripensis
GAATTCAGGCGGCTGTTGCTGTTGCCCGCCCAGTGTGAACAGAGGGAGAGGGGAGAGGTTTGGTGCTTCTGTTTTTTCCAATTCCGAGGACGGTGTTATTTCGAAAGTCTGAAGGGCGTAGAGACCGGCAGCGAAGACGGTGAGAATGTTGTCTCCCAATGAAATTTAGTTGCAGGCTGAAACAAAAAAGTTGTTGTTATCCCTTTTTTTATTGTTTTTGTTTTGTTTCTTTTTTTTTCCGGAGGGGATGGAGAAAACCTTAAGCTGCTTTCAAATTCTTGGTTTGACCGCCAGGCTCCGAAATTAACTGTTTGTGTAACTCTTCTTTGCATCACCGTGAGGCTGCACTTGATGTTTCTTAGCAAATAAGCTGAATACTTTAAAAAAAATAGTTTAACTTTGCGATATTGACTAAGGAGTAGAAATGCTGATGCTTTACAGTGGCAGTCTTCCTCCTGTCCTCCCCTTCCTTCTCCTCCCTTGAATGTATATGGTTTTGAAGATCTGTGCCGTTTACTTTGGCAAAGGTCACTGATTTCTCCTCTGCTGCACTGGCTCCGTGGCATCTGTGTTGAGAGTAGACATATGAGAACTGTGTAAATCTTGGTCTCAGTTAAAACACTTTGTGGCAATTAAGCTGTTTTCACGAATGTAGTGTTGGACTGGAAAATCTGTGAAAACTTCAGTTGAGCATAACATAGCTCCCCTTTTCCCCCTTCTCCTTCTACCGATGGAGTTACGCTTGTGCTATGGCCAGGAGTCTTGCAGTTTCTTACCTCTAGTTGCTGATCTGTGCCAGGAACACGCTGACCTTCTCTGAGGGGATTATTCCTCTGCTGAGGAGCTGCCTCAGTGCCTCTAACCCTCTGCCTGATACCATTCTGTGGGTTACAGACCTAACCATAAGGGTCACTCAATGCGATTTGTGCTGCTTGGCACGACGGAGTAAACTGCTCTCTTACCGGCATGGTCCCAAGCCGCACCCAGTTCAGCCTGTACTCAGTTACGGCTTTTAACTTTTTCAGGTAAGTTGAAAGTATTTAGCGTCAATGAAAATTCAGATTCTGTGTTTCTGAGCAAGCAGTGAAATTCACAGTAACTTGCATAGCTGCCAAGTCATGACATAGCCCTAGCAAACAAGATTTTGGAGAGTTAGCTTATTTTTGGACATGAATACATAATTTACGGTGAGATTATGCTGTCAGAAATATTCTTTTGGTTCCCACTAACTTAAGGAGGAGTCATGCGTGTAGAGTTGAAGAGTGTTAGGTCTGTGTCAGTCTCATCTCATGTTCTAAAATGCAACCTTGCTGGTATCTGGAAGTGGGACCCTGATTCTGTTTCTGTTAGCTACAAAGCAGGCTCTCTGGAAGATGAGGATATACAGCTTTTTGGCAGAGCAGAGATGACTAAATGCGGTTACGTATATTGAAATATGACACTGATGAAAGGTGGTGTGGAGTATCCAGGGATGATTGGCACGGTCATATTTCCAAGCCCAGAGGCTTGGAAAAGGTCAATGCATATCCATAGGGAAGCTGGAAAAGCAGGTTTAGGAGGAAGACCAAGGCATGTATGTATGTTCATGTAGCGTAAGCGTTCTGGAAAACATTCTTTGGATTCGCAACTTGCCTATTTACATCCCATGCTTTCTCCACTCAGTCACAACAAAATGAGTTGAGATTATGACTTTTATGACTCCTCAGTTGTTGGTGAGCTCTCATGGGTAGCTGTGGCTCTCCTTGTCTTGTTTATTCTGTCTACGCAGTAGTGCAGCGGTGACATTGTCAAACTGATAACCTGCGTCTTACTTGCTTCAGGTGCCACGTGACGGGTTGCAGGAAGCTGTCAGTGCTACGAGGAAGACCACAGAATGTTTTGGAACGGAGAACAACAGAAAGGACCTTTGGTTTGGGGAGCTGTCTCGAACACCTCTCCAGCATACGGGAGCTTTCTTAGAAGAGGTATTTATAGCCAAATACTTGTAATAAAACAGCAAAACCAAGGAGGAGATTTTAACTGACACCAGAGACAACTGATGCAGAATAACTCTTATGAAAGGGAAAAAGTGTCTCTTTAAAAAAAAGTAGCTACTCCACTCTCTATGTAGCCATCAGAGATGGCATGTTGCTGGAGGCTTAGCTCTGTATAGCATGTCGCTCCTGCTTTCTTTTTGTTTCTTTTTGTACAATGAATGTGACTGCTGTCATCTGAATTGTTTATGGCACTCTTTCTTGTGTTTAGGTCTCTAGAGCCATCCTTGATGCAGTGGTAGGTGGTGTACTTCTTGTCCAGTATATGTCACTGTGAAAAATGAGGGCTGAGTCACTTCCCTTGTGGGCAGTTGTGACTAACCGCCTCTCCTTCGGGAGCCGTGACATGGTGAAGCTACCACACCAGCAGTTAGGCACGCAGGGAATCATCACCTCAAATCGTCTCTCTGCTGACTATGTGATGTAAAAACAGTTTATTAAGTCGCATGACTAAAGGCTTTTACAGCTCGTGAAGGAGGAAAGCTCATAAAAAGGCAGTAAGAAACAGAAGTAGTATTTAGTTCTCTACTAGGTTTTCCAAAATTGTGCTGCTTCTGAAATGCAAATTGTAAGAGATTCATATACAGGGTTTCAAAGCTTGTCATATAAGAGCTATTAGGATTAAGCTATAAAAGCAAGTACTTACATGAGATATTCTTAAAGAATAAGGCGTAAACAATTAAATTCATATATGTGCAGTTTCTTTTAGTGTACATGTCTTAAAGTTGCATAGAAACCGCTTGCTTTAATAACACCACTGTGTAGTAGACGGTCAGAATTAGGGCTGGACACAAATGTCTGGGGCTTTTTTATGTCTTGTAAAAGTTCTGACAATCACATGAAATATTTCATTTTGAAGTGTAGCTGAGTCTACGTGGATATCTTAAAGTACAGAGAGACTGTAATCCAGGTGCAACTCCTACCTTTGCAATAAAAATTCCCTTAAAATTGCATTTGAAGCTCTGCTGTAAAGCAATGTTGGGCTTACGCTTGGTACAAAAAGGCAGCATCGTGGATGTAAAAGTGTTGTACTGTTCTTTCCAGGTCCTGAATCATGCTTGTGCTCCTGACCTTGATTATCTGTGACTCTTTCCCAAAATTTTGAGAAACCTTGGCTTATCAAAATAACGTGTTTTTAAATGGAAGTACTCTAGTCCTGAGTAAATCGATGTAATTACAGATTCAGGATCAAATTTTGGATTGAGGGAGAGGCCAGTATAGTGGTTCATGTCTGTAGCTGGGATTCAGGAAGCTGAAATTTAAGACCAGGACAGCAGAGCAGCTTTCACAGAACACTTCTAGTTGTTACTTCTCCATTTCTATGAAAAATTGATGTTTCAAGAAGGGAATAAATGTGTGCCATTTATGCCACGGTATTACAGATACTGCGGATAAATACTGATGGCAATGACAAAAAGAATAGATTTCATCTTCCTGTCTTATAGTACTTTGTTAGGAGCATTCAGAATTCAGGCTGGTCATTATCTCAGTGGTTTGATCTTGAGAGACAGCGGTTATGAATAGGGGCAGGGATAGAACCGCAACTCTCCTGTGGAGAAGGAAATCTCTTTCTGCTTGCAGCCCATGACAAAAACTCCCATCAACTTCAAAGGAGAAGGATTTCAAGCACAGCAACCTGAATGCCTCTCAAATACACTGTTGGGCAGTATGGAAAGTTCAAGGTTTTTTTTTTTTTAAAGATTAGTAAGGAAGAGAAAAAGAATGAGAGCAATTCGTGACTAGCATAAAGAAAAGAGAAGAGGAAGTTCACGACTAAGTTCACAGTTTGTTGCTAAATCTGTGTTATTAAGGAAGCGGATTTTTGTGAAAGCTAATGTAGGCATTCAGCTGGCTTAGGTACTTCTGCTTAAAATAAGAATGGGATTATTTCTCCTTTGGTTTGATGTTATGGAAACAGATATCTAAGAATTGCTTGTCACAGACAGTATCTGTAGCACTGTTGTGGCTGTTTACTTAACTAGCTTATTCTGCAGAGAGAAGCCAAAATTTCCCAGCAGTAACACCTGCTAAACTTTTTAACGTAAATATCTCAGAACTTTCAGTCTCCATGTGTTGCCCATCTGTGTTATAAAAAAAAAAGACATCTTCAGCAAAAAGTGCTTAAAAGTTTATTTTAAAATTCAAGTATTCAAAAACTTTTTGCAAAGGAGAGACTTAATGAGAAATGAAAGTTTAGAGATTTTGACATGAATTTAGTGCTTGCTTAGTATGTGCATAAGGAGTTTCATTTATAGCCCTGATATTTAAATCTGTTCTCTAAACCCCACTGACATCTCATACCCTGACTTCAGTGTTCAACAACAGAAAAATAACCCCCCAAAATATCAGTTTTGCTCCTCTCTTCCATACTGGAGCAAACCCAAACCCTATCAGATTTATGAAGTCCAGGAAATTTAAGGGCTTTTGTATGTTAAGGGAGCATAACTTCCTCCATGAAGCCACAAATGAACTCGTCAAACTAATGCCTGCCTTACGAGTCTCTGGGGAGTACACCAGCAGTGTAAGGCATGCCCTCTTCACGCACGATGCGGGAACTGGTCGGAGCGAGACTTCTCAGGAAGGATTTTGGAAGGGGAAGAAAGGCTGCTGTGGGAGCAGGGCTCCGCGGCTCTGAAGCAGCTGGCGGCGCTCAGGTGCAGGCTTGAACAGAGTGTGAGCTTCAAAGTGCTGAAGAAACTGTTTGTTACTCTATCAAGGGCCTAATAAATTAGATCTCAGGAGAGGGGTGATGGTTAAAACAGATAAACAGAAGCACTGTGCTGTGCATCCTAGCTTCTCTAGCTTGTATTTTTCCCGCTTGCTTAGGCATCACAGTTGAGTACTAACTGCAAAGCAACAGGTATGCTGACGCTGCTCTTGTACTCTTTGTGTCTTCGCTGGCAAAACAAGCAAAACTGAATCCTGAAAGAGAACCACGAGTTTGTGCAAGAGCAGACTTTTCCTTATTGCTTCTCTTCCTGTTTATTTCTGTTATTTTTCAGCTTCTTGTTTGTAAATCGTGCTGGCACAGAGAGGAGTGAACGGGACATGGTATGGATATAGCAGCACATCTTTAACTGCATTAGGCCCTAAAACTGAGTTCATAGCAAGGCATCCGTCTCCCTGAATCCTGTAACTCAAAGGTTACCCATCGATTATGATGTTTGGCAACAAAATTAGTTGAGCCTTATGAGGGCCTGAAATTACTGAAGTCCATATGCTAATGAAGACATTCCGCCAAGAAGCTGACTTGGGATGCTGGTGTGAAGTTGTAATTAATCTCTCTATAGCTTGGACATGATTCAGCAAAGTACTTTGATTAGAGCATGTGCTTAATTTTAAGTGTCATGACAAATAGTAACATACTTCAAGTTCCTACATGCAGTCCGCAGCAGAGCTCTGCACTGACGTGGTTAGGAAAGTTAGTTAGGAAGTTAGGAGTTAGGAAATGTTGATGTAGTGAAATGAGATGAAGGATTTAAAATAAATGTGTGGACTGAAACAAAATTCATAATCAGCGTTATGCATTTACATCACAGAAAAAATATCTTTCCAAAGGATATCACAGGTGTCTATTTCTAGGAAATAATTTTAAATAAAAGCTTATTGCCTGTAAGTAAACTGACTTTAAAAGATATATATTAGTGGCTATTAAGCCACGGACAGGAGGGTTTGTGCTACCAATAGGATTTATTTATCCTGTTAGGGATGTGCTGGGTATAGGGGATATGGAATTATGCCTGCTCCCTTCTGCCCACCTGCAGTCTGTTTCTATTTTCTGAGGGAAGGAGGAGAGAGATAATAAAAGTGGTGTAAACTACTTTGGAGTTTCTGAAGCTGCTCAGTATTCATTTTCAGCTGACTGAGAAATAATACTGTCCCAAAACGTAACTTCCATCTACAGTAGAATTTCACTGAGATTCAAATACCTAGTTATGTTGATAGAAAGAGGAAATATGAAGCTGATTTTGATTCAGCTACTAGTGAGTTTGAGAAGTGTGGCTTGGGGTAGCTTGTTCTTCTGAGATTTAAAGAAGCAGTTTGCAGTATGTCACCAACAGCCAAGTTACTGTTTTTACTGCTTTGTGACGCTGCTTCTCCTGCTTTGCCTCCAGGTGTGAGTGCCTATTCTAAGCAATAAGGAAAACCACGTGTCCTGGCCAGGTTGCGTTTCCCAAGATATGGAGCATCAGGTGGAAATCATGAAAAATAAAACGCAACTTATGAAAGGACTGATGTCAGGAAGAACTCCCACAGTTGCAGCAAAGACTGACTTGCATCAAATATATGCTGAAAATAAGTAAGAAAGGAGTACGGTGTGACCTATGCAAGATACGAGGGGAAAAAAAAAAAGGCGAAAAAGCGCGCTTCTTTTGGTGGTTTTTAGTCTCAGATGTAAACTGGTAGTAAATTGCATTAGTGAGAAAGTAATTAAATACTTGGTGTTCCAAACATAATATTTTTATTACTCCATTTTTCTAAGCGTGAAAAGGTGTTTTAAAGTATTTTATGTGCAATTAATGTATTTTAAACACTGTAATTGCTCTGTCATACGACAACGTGAATTTCCAGGAATTTGCATTTTGAGTTTATTTATTCCCAAGGCAAGTCTTTAGAGTTACCGGAATTTGAATCACATGAAGCTGTGCTTCCACAGTACAAAATAGTGGTATTCTGTGAGTTACCTTTTCAGTGTGTTTCCAATAGATTGCACTTCTCTGTTGCCTTGAGTGTTCAATGTGAACTGAACTCTTGCCATCAAAGGCATCTCATTGTTTTCCATTAAATTAGTACTAATCTCAAAGAATGGCATCAAAAAGGAGCATGGCGCTTGTCGTTGGGATGTGCATCTGTTACCTAAAGAAACAGCAATAATATGAGCTATGTCCCAGACAACTCATGGCTTAAGTAAACCAAGGATTGATTTTAGTTTATGATTGATTGTGTGTTGAGATGAGTGATAATCAATTGTTGGATAAGTGAAGATTTATAATACCGTCAATAATAAATGACTTCGAAGGCCCTGGTCGGGGAAAGCTCCTTGCTGTACATCAGGGCAGAGAAGCAGGTGTGCCAGGCAGAATAGTGTAAGTAAGTATGGAGCTGAAAGTTAGTCACAACAGATTAATTGGCTTAAGTGGAAGGGCTGAAGAGGGAAAACAGAGTGTGAAAGGGAGGATGCAAACTTTAATGGTCCATTAATATTTTATGAAAATGCTTTGCTGTGTATTTTTAGTTCCTCTTTTTGTAAACAGTGGCAAAGTGTAATAAAAATATACTTTAAAAAATCTATTTAATATTTATGTTAACTATCAGTATTCATTCAAATGCCAAATTACCGTGTAACTTGCTTATTAGACAATTAAACAGTTAAATGCAAATTTTTCACATCTGGAATAATTGCAAGGAACTGCTCGAAGGATCTGCCAATAATTTCTGAGAGGGTGTTTCGCTGTGGTTTTGATTAGTAAATACAACTGGGAGTGTGATCTGTCTCTTCATAAACAGCCTTTTTATCTCTGTCTTCAACTTTTTTTCTTATGATTTTCTTCTTATCAGAGCTAAATTCCAACTCATAGTGTTGTTCACTCTTGAATGTAAAGAGGAGTAGGGGGAGAAGAGCTCTGTACTATCACAGTATAGTACTTGCTTTGAAATTCAGGGGCTTTTTTTTGTATTTTGCAGACAAGATCGTAATTCCAGGGCCATCGAATCAATGGTTATTAGGTAGTCATGTCAGATTCATGACACTCTGAATAGGGATTCTGCTGAACCTCTTCTGCGTGGCCTTCATCCCAACCCCGAAACTGAGCTGAACTTCTGGAAAGCAAGGAAAGCCAATCTTTTATGTATAAATAAGCAAGTAAGTGATTTCAGGTATTACTGGAAACATCAGGGAAAACTTTCTCTTGGTTTGCCTTTCCCCATACACTCTGAAAAATGAGTTGCCAAAATCTTTTTTTTTTGCTATTTTATTTTTGCAAATAGCTTACAGTGGTTTCCCAAAGTAATCAGATTTTGCATAAGTTGCCAAACAGTTAAACATTATAGAACAGTGAAAGTTACTGATGAAGCGCTATATAGCTGTAAGAAATTCTGTTGTTGTTGTCCATCTTTTCTAAATTTCTTTCCATAACATCTCTTAAACTCTGGAGAAAATTAGGTTGAGAACAAAGTTTATATTTGGGAAATTATTGCCAACTTTGGCTGTGGAACTGATACTGTTGTTTAATGATAATAATTGTAGATTGTTCCAAGTGAAACAGCTCTTTTTAATTGTAAAAAGATACCCAAGGTTATTTACTTTCCAAATATGAAACGTTGCTGAGAGCTGTGTTTAATCCTTTGCTGCTGCTGTGCTTTTCATTAGCGGTGTTGCAATGTCAGGTAAGTGAACGTTATGAAGAGCGCAGTTCATTCCCGACTGAAAGCTTCTGGCGCCTTTCCGTGGGTTTCAGCTGGCATGGATCAGCCTTTATCTGCTAGTGGACTTGAGACACATTTATTCTCTGAGTGCAATTGTAAGTTGCTTGAATTTGCCCTTCTACTCTTTACACAGGCGACCGTGATCTTTAATTGCTTTCTTTCTCCTTTGTTAAATTCTAGCTTCAGAGTCCTGTTGTTCAAAAAATGATTAAGATCTTAAAAGCCAAAGAAAGCAGCTATTATCCTGCTTCTCAGGACATTTTCAAGGAAGTAGAAGATGGTAAGAGTAGAGCGAATAAGATGTATGTTTTGCCTGTGCTGATGTGTGTATGTTACAGAGTAATCTATAATTTGTCTTGACATAACAGTGGAAGACATGACAGTGAGATGTATTAGGGCTGCAGGGGCACACACATGTTAAATCCAGCTCCTTTGTATGCTGAGCTGGTTCATTATTTGGGTTTTTTTTAAACATTATGTGGATACTTTTGCTGTCATAAAAATAGGCAAGAGATATAGCAGTAGCAAAAACAATTAGCATGTGCATTTTTTCAGCATCATTTTTAGTTCTTTAGCTGCAGTAAATCTGTAGATAGATAAACTCTACTGCTAAAAGAAATTAAATAAGGCAGTTTAGCAATAAAGAAATATTTGGCTAATATACTACTAAAATTAAACTTTAATGGAATATAATAAAATCTCAGCTTTTCCTATAATGTTATTCAGTTCAGGAGATACCAGCTCTGCAAACAGCTTACACTTACAAGTGTTGTCTTGCCTATTTAACTCATGGTTAAAGGTCACTGTTAGAATTTTGAAATAAAACCTCAAAGTATTCACATGTTTACATTTAAAAACATATTTTATTTTTTTTAATCTCATTGTTGAAAATTTGATTTCTTGATGGGGGATGATGATTTTGTATTAGTGAATAGAAATATATTTAAGCAGTTTTTCTGTAGATGTATGACTAGAGGAAAGGATTGAAACTTCTATAGCTCATCAGGTGCCTTTACTTAGCAAACAGTCTACAGTGACAGAGTGCAAAAATTTTCATGTATCTTATGAATTTTTGAGGCCAGAGATGTGTGGAGTACCTGCTGGACAATGGGAAGACATTATTCACCAGGACCTTGCCACCTATAGAGGCTGACGTTGCTCTACAACTTTCACTTTAATAAAAGTTTTGAGCAGTAAAAGAACAGACTTCATCTACATTGAAGAGAGACCAAACCTAACTGCTTGTCTGAGTTTGAATCCTTCCCAAGTCATCCCATGCCAGCAGCAGCACAGAGCATGCCTGTTGTGCGTTCTGCTGTGAAAGGCAAAATAGTACAAGCTTCTATGGTCTATGAGAAAAAATAAGTTGTCGGTGTTTGCTAAACATCCAGCTTGACACAAGCATGGAGTTCTCTTCCCCTTTGACGAAAAGCACCAAACCATTGAATGTAACCCTGGAAGGTGCAGTGGAGCACACAGCCCTTTCCAGAATGTCAAGATGCACTTCCCTCTTGGTGCCAGGTTAGTCAGGGGTATTAACCGATTATCATTTGGCCTCTTGTGATCGGGTCTGGCCTGTCCAACATACACCCTCTTTAAAAAGATTGTAGGCTTCAGACTATTTTTCTTTTGTTCTAAGCTAGAATTTCACATTTCCATCACCTGGGCATCTTCAATGATTCCTGCTTCGCTTTGGTCTGGTTGGCAGCAGTTAGAGGAACAACAGACTGATTACAGAGAGTCGTTAAGCATCCTTAACTACCGAAAGTGGAATGGCAAGCACCCTAGCCACTTGCAGAGCCTCTGCGCCGTTTCATAAGCAATCTTTGGCTGTAAAGTGCCACTAAAACCTACATATCTTTCTCTTGTAAGTAAGTACAGGATAACTTTGCGTTCCTCATTGAGGCTAGGTTAATTTGGAAATTAGAATCTCTTAAACTGTAGCATTTTTCCCTTTTATATTTTTACAGCACTTGTAGAATCCCAAGATACTGTTCTGTATCTGAGACCACTGGAAAAATACGTTCGGCTCTTTCGGGAGGTGGAATTCCCAAAGATCTGTGATTTAATCCCACCTTTGTTTCACACCATCTGCCTGATATGGAGCCAGTCCGAGTTCTACGGCATGTCTGCATGAATACTAGTTCTGCTGCAGGAGTTTTGCGATCTGCTTATCGACCAGGTAGCTTCAAGTAAGGGTAGTAAACCGTATAAGTAGCTAATAAATAAAGGTTAGTTGATATGCAGTACACCATAACAAAGACATGCATTTAATCTATTAGTTGTCTAATAAATGCCATAATTACATTATAGATACTTTCACCCAGTGTTAGATTATTAAATTTTAAGTTGAGTTGAATAATTAGTCATCAGCTGTGCCATTCACATACTGTGTATTTAAGAATGAAATATGTTTCTTGTTTAGTGAAAGATAACTGTTCTTCAGGAGCCATATAACCTTTTCAGGTTGGGTTGTTACTCCTTACCGCCCTCCTGTTGGTATGAGTTTGCTGCTTCTTTTCTTATCGTGCTTCTTGGTAGGCATTTCCTTTTGTGAATTGCAAAATGCTAGTAAGAGCTATGCAAATCAAGAAAACAGGGGGTTTGCAAACAAGCTGGGAATGAGCCACCTTCATGCATTTTCTGTCCTCCTGTCATCAATAAGCTTTCCCCATCCTTCCACTGCAACCCACGGTTTTGGTGGGAGTATGAGAACTTCTAAGTGTTGGCAAGCAAAACCGTTCTGTAGGATTCAGAGGCAGCCGGCCTCCCTGACTTCCGCTGCCTGAGGGGACAAGTGTGCATCTTCCAGGGTGGCCTGTGAGCAAGGAGTGAGAGAAGAGACCAGAATCTCTTCTCCTGCAAGAAACTACTCCTGAGTTGTGCCTGCATAAGAGGAGGCTTGGCAGGGCTGTCGCTGAACAGGAACCCTCTGAGAGCACCTGGAGGAGTAAATCCGCTTTCTCTGTTACAGGGTTACAGCAGTATATTTTCCGTAGGGTAAAAACTGTCTTGTGAACATTTGTGCACTGGAGGAATTCTCTGTCTGGAAGGATGGGAATGGAATGCTTAGGTTTGTGCTTAGATTTTCTTAGATTTGCTTGGGAAGGAAATACGATCTGAAGAAATGATGGTGTTTCCCATGTCACACAGCACTATGCTGTCTGATCTCCTATTTATTTTTCCTTTGTCAAACATCTGTTGTATGTGGCAAGGCCCCATTTGCCATTTCTTCAACTTTGCGCCATCTCCTTCCTCGTGTGTTTAAGCTGGACATTAACAGGCTGACTTACAAAGTTTTCACTGAAATTAGTGTGAATGCCTGGCAAATTATTGCTCTCTTAGAAGGCAAGTGCTGATGAAGGACAGAGCCTATGCATTCTGATCTTGGCCCAAAATAGCAGGTTTTGAAGTGGCGCCAAAAGGTTTGGATGGAGCCGTATATAATTCGTAGTTTGCAAGGCTGGGAGAAAGAGGGAGAAGAGCTCTGTACTATCACAGTATAGTACTTGCTTTGAAATTCAGGGGCTTTTTTTTGTATTTTGCAGACAAGATCGTAATTCCAGGGCCATCGAATCAATGGTTATTAGGTAGTCATGTCAGATTCATGACACTCTGAATAGGGATTCTGCTGAACCTCTTCTGCGTGGCCTTCATCCCAACCCCGAAACTGNAGAATGAGAACTATGACCAGGAAAATTTATTTACCCTAGCCCACCAACCATACATGTATTGCATTAATTAAAGAAATTGACATCATGTGTTTGATGTCAATCTGTAATAAATGTAAGTTATACCAGTTTGGGATAAACTGATGGGGTAAGAACAGCAAAAGCCAATCTATAGTTCTGTCTCCATTCCTGCTCCCCCCACAAAATCTTATTACGTGCAGACAGTGTTATCCATGGATCCTGGTTCTCTCTTTCAGGTTATTCATGATACTGTCCCGAATTATACATAGGCACATATGTGTCCTAAGCTTGGTTCTGGATTTGGGGGAAGCCCTCTTCTTCTGATTTACTAAATGAAAAAAGCTAGGAGGGCTTGTGTTGGCACTTCTGTAGGTGCTGGCACAACTAGGCTACATGAGAATTAGTACCCAAAGACTATGGAGGTGTTATGGCGAACAGGTCACTATGTATCCAGTATCTTTTTTTTTTTTTGGGGGGTGGGGTGGGGAGGGCAAAAAGTCCCTTTACTCTGTTATTTCCTGAATGTTTGCTGTGCATAAGATGATACATAAGGGTCAGTCTAGCTCATGGGATTCAGGCTGAACATATTTTAGGAGCATCTCAAAAGCAAGAGTTGTGTTATGAGATTAATTGGAAAACTACAATAGTTAGCTATAACAATTTAAAAAGATATTATGTATTTTTTTTTGTGTTCATATGTAAAGTGGAAAGTAACTTTATGACTGATGTCATGACTGCATTTTAAAAAGTTACTTCAAACAATTTTTTTTTTTTGCTGTTTTTACTTACATTCTAGTCTAGGTTGTATCTTTCACCAGAAA
Organism: Steatornis caripensis; assembly: GCA_013398225.1. Lineage (NCBI taxonomy): Eukaryota > Metazoa > Chordata > Aves > Caprimulgiformes > Steatornithidae > Steatornis > Steatornis caripensis. The sequence goes on from VZSC01004048.1 coordinate 320,699, forward strand.
ATCTTTTCAAAGGAGAAACTGAAGAAGCATTGAAGCATGTGAAAATAGCTAAAACTACCTTAAAAAGCTTTAAGGATTCATTCTTTAGTCACAGAAACAGATTGGAGAGTTACTTCGCATGTACTGTGGCATGGAATTTAAACCATGGTATTTCAGATCTGAGATTTTTTTTTCCAGATTTGATATGTTCCTCAACCGCTTACTGAAGATTGAGGTATTACTTACTATGTGTGTTGCTATATAAATATAGTATCTGAGAAATATAGGTTCTTCTCAGTTATACAGACAGCAAGACTCAGGTTTCTAATATCCAGAATGCAAAATTACAGTGCCTAGGAAGAGTTAGGAGTGTTGAGTAGGATGCATACAATCATTGCATGCTGCGCAATGAGTGGACTAGTATTAGCAGTAAGAAAAATTACAAACGTTTCCTAAATCCAGCCCATCCCAGGGTTTGGAAAGTTTCTTGAATAAAGTACTACTTTTCATATTCAGCCTGTAGCTGGGACTTTATCCTGAGCATGGCACCTGCATCTGTTTTTTTCTAAGAACTAAGGAGGAGTCATCTGTATATACCTAGGAAAAAAATGTGCTGTTTTAGGCTAGTCCTTGGATGAGACAGAATGCTTTTCACCCCTCCTGTTAAATCTGTGCCAACAAGCAAGAAAAGATGTAAATTTGAGGTCAGGGAAAGAGTGTAGAATATTTTTCTAATGCTGTGGTTATGGTAGCTGTATAGAATGGGAGCAGTCATAGCTTCTGGTTCCTACTCCTGGGGCCTTCTTTAATGCTTCTGTGAGCCTGGAGGCAGCTGCAGTAGGAGTCTAGACTGGCTGCTGATTAGCGTGCCCTTCTGGGAAGTGGGAGATTCACTTTTGGGATCTGAACTGGAAAATGTACTTCAGCTCTGCAATTATTTAGCTAGTGTGCCTCTCCATTCCACCTCCTTAAAACGGAATCGGAGAGTAAGAAATATGGTCTTACAATGTCTGACAGTGCCTACTAGAGCAATCTCTGAAAGGGATTTGGGGTGAGCGCATTGGTTCTTGGCCATCCATCGACGGACAGATAGGTTGAGGTGCTGTGGCCGGGAGGTAGTTGTAGATGCTTAGGAACAGCATCCTGTGCCAGCGGTTTTGCAAGCGTGGCTTCTTGCACCCTTCAGGAGCATCATGTACAGCCACAACACGTGAACTCACTCCTGCCGACAGCCTCGGTTCTTGACAATCATGTGGTCCCACAGAGAGCCCAGCCCTGCACAAGCAGGTCCCTTCAGGGCGGGGAGGCAGGTGAGTCTTTGTCGATCATAATACTGAGCCTAGGAGTCTGCAGTCTGCCAGGACTCTCCTTGGGGAACCCACGACTGGTTTGCTCCTGAAGAGGTGTTGCACGTTTCTAAACACACAAGGAACCAGTTATTTTGATCCCTTTGGGGCATAAAACAATTACTTCATTCAAGTGAAATCAGAGGCCATAGACATTAATTTGGAACATGTTACAAAAGAGGTTAAAGTGGGGTCAATTTTACTCCCATGGGAAAGATCTATGTTTAATTTTTGTAGCAGTATTTTATATTATGATAATAAATAATGTGATTATAAGTGAAAATATGTGTTTAATAGTTTTTACTCTTTTTTT
>VZSC01004048.1:331784-364614 GCA_013398225.1 Steatornis caripensis
TGGGAGTCCTGAGGGCCAGTCCTAGCAGTGAACACTGAAGCAAAGAAGGTATTCAGTAACTCAGCCTTCTCTGTGTCCAGCGTCACCAGGTCACCCGGCCTCGTTCAGCAGCGGGACCACATTTTCCCTAGTCTTCCTTTTGCTGCCAGTGTACCTATAGAAGCCTTTCCTGTTGTCCTTCACCTCCCTTGCCAGGTTTAATTCCAGTCGGGCCTTAGCCTTCCGTGTTGCATCCCTGCATGTTCTGACAACAGTCCTGTATTCCTCCCAAGTAGCTAGTCCTTTTTTCCACATCCTGTAAACTTCCTTCTTCCCTTTGAGTTTTTTTGCGTCCTCCTTGTTCATCCATGGAGGTCTCCTGCCTCCTTTGTTCGACTTCTTCCTCATCGGGATGCACTGATCCTGAGCTTGGAGGAAGCGGTTCTTGAATATTAACCAGCTCTCTTTGGCCCCCCTGCCTTCTAGAGCGCTAATTTATTAATATATATTTATTAATATAGACTTATTATTATAAATATAAATATAATTATATTATTATAAATATATATATAAATTATTATATAATTTATCGTGAGTGGAATGTTCAGGTGGATGAAATTTGTCACTTTAATTTAGACCAAGCTCTAATTAAGCATAATCCCGAAAATCACCTCCTGAGTGTGAACTTTGATCCCAAGGTGCGTATGTATAATTGTAACTAAGTCTGTATCTAATGTTTCTCCTTGACTTCATATTCATAAAATGATAGTAATATTCTAGGGTATGAGTAAATTCTAAAATCTTAGTTCTTACCTATTTTGTTGTCTTTGTCTTCCAGTCGGGAAATGTGTGCCGGCTCAGGGGAGACTTCTTACTTTAAACAGTAAAGGGAGTTATTACAGTAGTAAATGGTTTCCCCAGAGACACATGGAGGAACATAATAATGACAGTTAGCTCTTACCCTGTAAAATGCAGTGGTTAAGTTATCAAACTTCAAAAAGCCCTTAAATCCCTATCCTTAAATTGCTGAATACTAATTAAAATGTCTCCTGTATATTTTCTTATACTCCAGTCATCCATAAAGGAACTCTAATGCCTTTGTATCTGAGATTAAATGCAAAGTAAACAAAAAGTCATTGTATTGAGGCTCCTGAAAGGATAAGTATGTAAGATAAATGGTTTCTTTCCTTCTTCTAGCTAGTGGCTTTATTAAGAGAGGTGAAGTATCTCTTGATGTTGAACCAGCCCAGTGTTCCGGATTCTGCTTTAGCTATATATGAGAAAAGGAACAATTTTGCAAAGGTTCATTATGGTGGGGTATACTGGCAAAGTGTGTTTGTTTTTTCTTTTTTCTTCCCATGTGTCCCTTGCGACTTACTTGCACGTGTGTGAGCATGCGCATAACTCTAACTATCCTGTTGTTCTTGTTGAAAGGAAATATCGCATCTTTAACAGAATCCCACCTGCAGCTTACGCTTCAGCTTGCAATGCTGGCCACAGCTGAGCATTAGATACTTGGGGCACTGCCAGTCTAATCTTCCAGGCTGTGGATCCAGTTGTGATCCTGTGGCTTACGTTCTACCTGGCAGCCTGTTTTGTTTTGTCAAGTTCAAGGTCCGCATGGCTTCCCTTTCATAGTACGTAGGTGTGAAAGGACCTCCCTCAAATAGTTGTTCTGCTATTTACAGAATTTGCAAATTTGCCCAGCAAAGTGTATAATATCACGTGTGGGAAGTTAGAGGGATTTCATCCTGTGCACGTCTTTCTTGTGAAGAGTGTCTTTGAAATCTTGAACTTGTCGTTCAGCTGTACAACAGACTAATGCAGACTACTCTGGAGGCAGAATATGCTCTGATTGAAAAAGAGCTGAGAACTATTGATGACCAGTTAAAAGAACTACGCATGTGGCAGGCGACAGCCTGCTGGGACTGCATCAAACAAGTGAAAATGCCAGTGTGTGATTTGGAGCACAGAGTTCAGCAATCAAAGGACAACGTTAGATCAGTCCAGGGAATTATGAACACTTGGATGCAACGTGCCCTCTTTTTCAGGAAAGGTAAAAAAGAAACTCTGTTATACCTGGATGATAAAGGAGAAAGACTTCTTAAAATATACAAAATACTGCAAGAAGATAGCTGCCAGATCCATCATCTTGTTGAGGTAACAGCCAAGTGAGCTGTATTTTGATGTGGTGATATGGATGTTAAATATTTGACTATGTCGTCCATTTAATACTGTCACAGTTTAAAGCTGGGCTGGCTATTAAACGGAAGATAGATGCTCTTTGTTAACCCCTTCCCTCCCCAACAGAGAGCGAAGCCTGGTCTGTTAGTTCATAATGGCTTAATTTCTGTTCTAATAAGCAGGTGAAAGAAGGGAATGAAATAGTTAAGAAAAATATGCCAATTACTTCAGGAAACCTTAAAGGGTCACCTGTATGTTTTTAATAAATTATTTTTAGAGTTGCACAAGCTGCATAAAGCTTCTTTAAGGCTGATGTTTGAAGACAAATAGGGACAAGACCGAACAATTCTGGCAACATTTGAAAAGAACGTTAGTGCTTTTAAAACTTGGTAGATTAGCAATGACTGACAAGCTGCAGTTATGATAGTGCTGCTGTCTCATTTGTGTTACACTGGGCTATGTTTTTCCTGTGATCCTCATGGGTAGAGTAATTTCTGCAGCTGGAGAAATTGTCCTGAAACACTTCTTTGCATGAGGTATATGGTGAAATAATTTTGATTTGCAATGTTAATATTGATTCCTTACATGTGTAATTAAATATACAACGGATAATTTAATTTGCCAGTTTACTTATGAATGCTAAATCAAATGATAATATCCTTAAATACAAACTGCTGTGTTACATGACTACAAGTGATATGTTGCGTAGTGAGTGAGTTGAAGGACTTAAGATGTGAATGCAGAAGCGGGGGTTTTTGTCTCTTTGCCACATTTTTGCTATTTTTTTGAGGGACCTGCTTCTGTGTCTACTGAAACAAATTTATGTGTCAGTTATCAACATTAATCTTCGTGTTACCATCTGAAGCGTACCTTTTAGTTCAGTTTCAGACCTAATTTTATTTGTATTACTGTCTTTATACTACCGATATTTATTTAAAAAGATCAAAATAAGGTTTCTTTCTAACATCTGGTTAACTATAACTAACATGCGCAACGTTTAGTTAACTATACTGCAATGCAGAGCAAACATGCAGAAGTATTCTTACAAAATGTGGATATTCCATCAAAGTTGCTGTACTGTATGATAGTTTTCCACCAACCTGTAGTCTTTTCAGTGCAGGGATAACTTCACTTTGCTTGAGTTTTGCTAGTGTAAATGCGATTCCAAGAAGGTTCAGGAGTCTCCTACGCTGACCAAAGTATGGTCCGGGAACACACTCGATACAAGAACTATGAGTGTGTGGTGTTTTGTGATATATATCGGTTATATAAAATCACACTGAAACAAGGAGGTGTATTGAATGAAGATACACGTTAACAAACCATGTATTAAAGCACTTTCAATTGTTGTTCCTGTGTTTGCTTATTTAGGAAAACTTAAAGGTCTTCAAAGCAGATTCCTCCTCAGCCTCTTGGAAGATTTATGTGGAGTACATTGATGACATTGTGGTTGGTGGTTTATATAACACCATAATGCGTTCTTTAGTCTTCTCTTTGGAGAACACAGAAGAAAGTTTGAAGCCAGCTCCACTTTTTCAAGCACAAATGATCCTTAATGGCAGAGAAATTAGATTTAAACCTTCTCTAGATAAAGAGGCTGGTGATAGTTTTAATCACCTAGTAGTGATGCTTTCCGAGTGTTTGCCCAGGTGAAAAGGATAGCAGCACACCTGGGATCGGAACAGTACCAGGTACAGCTTCTCCTCTTGTGTTTGGAAATAGTGAATCCAATTGACTGTAAGCTGCAAGAAGCTTATTTTTAGTTGCAAACTCATTTAATAGCATCAGTCTTCAGATCCTGAACATTGTCTGTTCTCCGAGTTATGCAGTTTATAGAGGCATAGTCCCGTTCATTTCCAAAGGTTTCCTCATGCTTTCACCCACTTCTGCATCCGTGAGCAGCAGAATGAAGTTGCCCATTTTATGCAAAGCTAAATGAGATTAGCTGAATAGTCATCTCACGGTTCCTGTGCTGTGAGCTTCCACCTGGGGTGCCATGTTGAAGTCTGTAAATCTGCACGTAGTGGGAACTTAATCTCTGAGACAAAGGAGCTTCCACACAACTGGTGGTCAGAGCTTATATGGAATTATATATAGTCCTTGAAAAGTTCATCTTTGAGTAATTTGCAAAGGATACGTATGCAGTTTGGTTTTATGTGTTCATATAATGAAATGTAAACCCAAAATAAGAACAGCTGAGTGAATTGTAGGTTTTCTTGTTAATAGATCTCTGGGGAAAAGGAGTGGAATGCCAGTGTTTCATCTGCATGTAAATTTAACTGACTGGTATTACTGTCTCACTTACTGAAATAACAAAACTTTTCTTTTGTTGCCTAGAATGATATGGACAGCATGTTTGATCTGTCTGAATTCAGGCAGGAGATTATGGAGAGAGTGGCAAATGTTACCAACAAAGCCCTGGAGTACAGAGAATCTCTCGTTAGCTGTGCGTCTCTCTGGCTGGAGGAGCGGTCTGAGTTTATGAAGCAATTGCTTCTCGGTGGTCATGGTTTAGCATCCAGAAAGATGCCTCTTACTGATGAAGTCTCTTGATGGGCTCCCACTATTAAACCATTTAAAGAGCAGACAAGAAAGCAACTAGTCTAAGTAATTGGGTATTTAGTGGGGGGAAAAATATTGGAGGAGTATATGCATTTATTTCTCTCTCTTCTGCTCTAGATTGACATCTATGAAAATCTTTATATTCAGATAAGCAAGTTTGAAGACTGAAATTTTTGAAACTTGGTTTAATGTGGATACAAAGCCTTTCAAAATGAGCTTGCTAAACATTATTAAGAAATGGAGCTGGATGTTTAAGGAGTATCTCTTGAGATTTGTCGTCATTAGGTATAATGGAGTGTGTGTGCATGTTTACATGCACTGAAGGAATAACTGTAAGCGTGGAGTCTTTTTATATGTAATACTTCAGTGAGCTGGGTTTGCAGCTGTTTTGTTTTTATTTTCTTAGTGGTTTTTAGGCGTTTATTTTTTTTGTTTTCCAGATACTGTACTTACATATCCTGTTGGTTTAATTCTCAGTAGTAGCACTTGCAATCTCTGAAAATTAGGCCCAAAATATCTTAAAATAGTACAGTAAAACTGTGTTGTTTTTATTTTATCAGTATTTATTTTGTAAAATGAATAAGTGCCACTAGTAGTACCAGTAGGGCTTACTACATGTTTATTCACTATAGTAAGGAATGTTTGCTTTGTTTGTAATAACACCTTCTCTCTTTGGTAGTCTGACTGACTTAAAAGAATTTATAGAAGTGACAGATGCTGGACTCCAAAGAGAGGTGACTGAGGGAGATTGTTGTGTGCTGGTAAAAATCATGGGCTATCTTTTGGCTGTGAAAGAGAGGCAGACAACTGCTGAACTCTTTGGACCTTTAAGAGAGGTGGTTGCACTGTTAGAAAGCTACGGACAGAAGATACCAGGCGAAGTTTATGCCCGGTTAGAGGTACTGTAGCAAAAGTAGTATTTCATGTTTACATATGTGTGTATCGTCCTAAAATAGCAGTGTTCAATCTCAGTGATGTAAAATTAATTCCATTGTTCTTGTTCCTTCTCAACTGCTAGCAACTAAACCAGGTTGCTTTTCTTAAGTTTTTTAAAAGACTTGTTTTGTGTGAATGATGGAAAATCAGTTCAAAAAGAGATCTGTTATGTTTTGTTCTGATGAGGTCCATAGTTATCTTTTTTTTTTTTTTTCCTATTGACAGAATCATGTTAATTCGTAAGCTTCCTCCCAGGAGCTGAGCCATATCGAAACTCTATTATTTCCTATATTACTTCACCTTCCTTAACACAGTTAGCAGTAGATTTGGTCTCTCTTCAAATATGGATACAGAAGCTGGGATTTGATGCTTGTCAGATGAATACTGTCTTTCAGATGTGTCAGCCACTTTTTTTCTGGATATATTCTGCCCCACACCCATTCTAGCTATAATTGTGTTGGGTGGCAAATGAAATTGGGGGAATTAACTGAATTAAATGAATTAACTGAATTAAATGAAACTCAGTTGACGGGGTCAGACTCTTCTCAGTGGTGCCCAGTGACAGGACAAGGGGCAATGGGCACAAACTGGAGCACAGGCAGTTCCACCTGAACATGAGGAGGAACTTCTTTACTGTGAGGGTGACAGAGCACTGGCACAGGCTGCCCAGAGAGGTTGTGGAGTCTCCTTCTCTGGAGATATTCAAAACCCGCCTGGATGCATTCCTGTGCAACCTGCTCTAGGCTAACCTGCTTTAGCAGGGGGGTTGGACTGGATGATCTCTAGAGGTCCCTTCCAACCCCTACCATTCTGTGATTCTATGATTCAGTGGTAAGAAAAGGTGGGAAGGCACTACAGCAGCAGTCGTCCCTGCTGACACTGAAAGAAGAGCTTAGTAAGCTGTGGCTTTAGATCAGCACCTGCATATGAGAGGCCTCTGGTCTGCTTTGGGAGATGCACTACGCTGTAAATAGTGTCAAATAGAACTGGGTAGAAGTTCAACTAATGCTTCTCATCAGATAATCTAATTAGTCAAAAAATGAACATCAGTTGCAGTGAGTTTTCCAGTCCACAGTGAAATTTCTATTTCTGCTTTATCTGGTCCAAACCAGATTGAGGGGATGACTAGGAAAATAAGTGTAGGATTTTTGATGTATACCTTAAACTAGTCTTCTAGTCACTGTGAAGTGACTTGGATTCAGGTTTCTCTTTCTTGTACTTTATTGTGATACAGACAAAAAAAACCCATCATGGTATTTTTTTTTCATCCTGATGGAACTTTTTTTTCCCCCCACATTGTTTACTGAATGATTTTTCTAGAGATCTTGGGGAGATTTGTGGAATGAGAAAGCTATATCTACGTCAGCTTTATGTATTTGAAAATGTGTTAAAGCAGCAGGAGCGGAGCTCTCTGTTTTTAATGTGTGGAAGTTTCCCAACGTATTTTTGAATGAAGTTTTATGTGTTTATACATAAAATAACTGAGGTCACTAAGTTCAATTAGTTTATGATTACCAATGATCTATAACATTAATTATTTTACAGTCAAGAAAAATTCTAGTAAAAACTACAACATAGAGTATCATTTGTGGTTAAATAAATACTCCGCTATAATTTCTTATTCACAGGCAGATGTTGGGCTATCCTCGCTGTTAGTATACAATTTGACTGTTATTTTTCTGCCATGTGTGATACTTTTTTCCTCCAAGATAATTTTACTCTGTTAAATAGGAATTGCCTGGAAAATGGAAAGCCATTAAGAAGAGAGCTGTGTCAGTAAAGCACAAAGTAACTCCTTTTCAGGCCTCTGAGGTTTCAGTTATCAGAAGAAAGTGCACTTTACTTGATGTACCTTGAGTTCTGTGAACGGTCGTGTTTTTCTCCATTTTTTTTTTTTAATGAGAACATGATCAGTGACAGGTGTCATTACCAGTATTTCATCAGGAGAAGCAGATGGAATTCAGAGAGAAATTTAAAATGGAAGCTGCCTTTCAGTTTGATGCAGAAAATGCATGTGCTCGTCTCGATAAGGTAATGGTGAGTCTCAGAAAAACGTATTTGCATGTAATCTAATCATATTTTAAGGTACATATTAAAATATTTGTGGCTTGTGGGTTGGGGATTTTGGGGGGATTTCTTTGTTGGTTTGGGGTTTTTTTGGGGCAGGGTTATGTTTTGGTGTGTATTTTTTGTTTTGTTTAGTTTGTTTGGTTTTTTTCCCAAGAAGGTGGTATAATTCTAGCACTGCCAAATCTAGATTTCCTCTTGTTTCTCCTCCAGTGTTGTATATGCTCACTGGTAAAATAAAAAATTTCAGAATATTTGCTCATATTTATTCAGGTTCTTTTAAGAAGTCAGCATAATGTGTTCTTGAATAGAGTAGTATAAAGTGGAAGATTTAGCGGATCTTTTTAACACATTGTGTAGGGACTTTGTTCACATTTATAAAACTTTAAAGTAAGGAGAAGTGATTTAATACCTTAAGAGATTAATTACAAGAGTGTAAATTAACTGGGTTTTATGCAGCTATTGTTTTTATTGTTCAAATGTAGAGCCCCTTGTATGCCTTCTGGGTGATTTCAGAGACAATTCAAACGCAGCTTTGTAAGGTCTTTGCAATAATTGCTCTCAGCTTTTCTTATTGAATCATATATACAGGATCCATAGATTCCACTCCCATGTTTAGGTAAGCGCAGTATACTCTATAGCTGTACTTTATTGAGTTCTCTTTTCCTCTTCAAGGCAAATCAAGAGCTTGAGATGCTGGAAAAAGAAATGCTAGTAATGCAGGAATCTGCAAAACTATTTGAAGTAGCTGTTCCAGACTACAAGCAAATAAAACAATGAAGAAAAGAAGCGCGATTGCTCAAGTAAGTTTGGGATCTCAGCGTTTATATTAACGTAAGGTTTTTTTAAAAACAATTAATTAGAAATTTAGAATATATTCTGAATGTTATGCTTTAATTTGATCCTGAAAGTGTTTATAGTTTTGATTTTTAAAAAAAGAAGTTGAAAATACTGAAGACTTTCATATTCCTTTTGTTTTTGAAATTATAGTGGCTATGTTTTAGAATACCCGGAGTAAAAATATCTCTGTTCTCAAGTTAACCAATTTCAAGTTAATCCCAAAGGAAAACAACCTTTGTAGTTTCATTTTGAGCTTTTTTAATACCAATAACTTGCTTGAATAATTAAAATAATTGAGTAAAAATTCAGAAAGCCAGAAAATTCCACCTCGGAACTGAGGATTGTATATTAGAAAGCTGTAGAAGCCCAGAAGCAAGAGTCCAGTAAAGTCAGTGTACAGGCCTGTATGGGAAATTGGCCTTGTAAACTTCTGTTTACCGCAAGAAGTTGTTTTATCATGGGCAGAGTTAAAAATACATGTACTAAATTTTGTTTCCATAATTGTTTGCCTAGCATTTGTATTGCCAGGAGCGGGTGCAGGGCAGTTTCTGCCACATCTCCCAGGTGCATTTCTATATTATCAGTGGGTATAGGTGTGTGTTTAATAATGCAAGGAAGGTAGGCATGTATACCTATCAGAAACTTAAGTTTGAAACTGTTTAATGTTTGGCTTTTGGGCTGAGTTTTGAGAAGAGGGATTATTTTATATGCTTTCCAGGTAGTGACGGCGTAGGGTTGGGAAAAATAGGGTCCTGGAGCTACTGCCGTGTGATGGGCTTTCCCCTGCATCGATTTATCTGTTATATAGCAGAAGCTTGTCTTTACCAAATGTTGTTGACGCTTTTATCTGTACTTTCTGTTTCAGAGCAGCATTGATGATTGGACTAAAACCCAGTGGAGACAGATTAATGTGGAACAGATGGATATGGAGCTCAGAAGATTTGCCAAGGCAGGTTCCATAGCTGTCTCTTGCTGCAATTTATCTGTCTCGGTGCCATCCCTTCCTCACTTTTCCCACCCACTTTGATGTTTCACGAGATTTGTTACTCGTGTCCAAACTGAATGTTCTGGAACGTGTTTTGTTTTGGGCGCTTTTCTTTAAAACTTTATTCTTCTGTGTGAGTTTCCAGTCCCTGTGGGGGTATGTGGTAAAACAGTGTTGTCACTTCTCTGAATTGAGGCAGTATGTGAAAGAATAAAGAGGGTGGGGTTTTATGACAGGCCCCACCAGGTGAAAGTCAATATTTTTAGAGACAGGTGGAATTTGCAGAGGTTTATCTGCTCTTAGACCGAGCTCCGGAGTGTTGGGATTTGCATCAAAGATGCTGATTTTCAAAGGGAGGGCACTTTGTTTGCTTGAAGTATTTGAAATGTTTTGTTGATAGTAGCCCTACAGAATACGGTTCCAATGTGACAAGGCAAGTACGAAGCAGCATAGCAACAACGGCCCCCAGGTTATTTGCAGGACACTAAAGGAATAGCTCTGACTTATAGACAGTGTAGTAGCTGAGTATGGAAGGAAGAAAGTCTTGAACATAATGGGTATAAGGTTTCTCCTTCTTTACATTTTTGTTTCATTCTGGAATAAATAGGTTTAATTGCGTGCCCAATTATTAGTGCCTTAAGAGAAGAACCAGAGTTAGAGCAGATGTCTTGACTTAAATTGCTTCAAAATTATGGACTCCACTTAGCCAGTTCTGATACTGGGTGTTGTCATGCTGCGATAGGGGTGGTAAAAGAGAGGACATAGTTGAGAGAACTGCGTTCTCCGCCTGCTTTTGCATCATTCACTGTCACACACGCCACGTCGTGGAACAGAGAGGATGCTGATCGCTGTCCATGAGCTGATCACTTGTGCTGTGTTCATCACACTTCAATGTGCATATGAGTCCCCCTTACCCCTCTGAAAGGTGGTTTTGAATGCGTTAAATTTATGGATACTTTTATCTGCAGTGAAATAATTAATAAGGAAATGAGACTTAAATCGTCAGGGCTGTGGTAAAGCAAATGGCTCTGATCCAACTGTAATCATAAAATGACTGTGTAAATATAGTGTTAGTAAAGTAATGGAACTGTAGGCTCTATACTGGGAAGTGCATTTCCAGAGCCTTTGCTTTATCTGCCACATAAACCAATGACCCCAATAAAATCTTCCCTAGTCTTGTGCTAAGTACAACCATCCCACACATCTGCACATGAAACAGGAAAGTAGAGCTTTTTGACAAACCTTCTAAATTTTTCTTAAAGTTATCAACAAGGTGGCTGTTAACGGAAAGTAATTACTGCCATTATTTTAATCTTATTCCTTAGGAAATGCAGTCTTTGGATAATGTATATTGTTCCTGGGATGTATATAGAGGCTTGGAGTTAAAGGTGAAGAACCGGATGTCATCACTGAGGGCAATACTGGACTTGCAAAATCGTGCAATCAGAGACACTGGTACCAGGTCATGAATGTGACAGGAGTCAGTACTCAGACAAGAAACCTCGGTTATGGTCTTTCATGCTCTATCCATAGATGCAGCAGTACTGTCAGGCATGTGGTAAAGCCACTGCTGCCGATTATTCAACATGTAAGTGGAGCAGAGATTGAAGTTTTGAACAGAAGCATCTCATAGGTTGGGAAGCAAATTTGTGATCTCCACTCAGACGAAAGAATCCAATTCTCTGAAGGCAGACCTGGCTTGCTAAAATTGAGGGTTATACCCTGGGCTGTCTCCCGGCTGAGCCTGAAAATAGCACTAAGCTTAAAAGGTTCTCTGTCTTGTTTGGGAGAGGGGAATATTTCCCAGTAATAATTTCTATTAAATATTTGTAAGAAGACCAAGCAATGTGGCTAGAAATTTTCCTGGATAGCAAAAGAGAATGTTTCTTAATAGTGAATAGAGGAAATGATGGGCAGAGGGAAATGGAAGGTAAGGAAAGAAAGGCCACCTGAAATATCAGCCTACTATTAAATTTTTGAAGAATTAGTGTATAGGGAAACTATTAACATGACAGTAGATAGAATAAAAGAAGAGGGGGGGTTCCAAAAGTGGGAGATAGACATATGCATTTTACCCAACTTGATCATACAGCTGGGAAACCAAAGTTTCTGTGAATTAAAAAAAAAAAAAGAAAAGGTATTTCAATTTCTCAAAAAGAATCCCAGTGGGTTTGGTTCCTGGGGTATAATGTGGACCAGCTGCTGGTTTTTGAAATTTGAATAAAAATTGTTTTAACCATTTTGGGGGGAAAAAAAAAATTGAAGTTCAATTTTCAATCAGTTTTAAAATGAAGAAAACTGGAAAGCTGAAAGAAAAACACAAAAGAGAGGGAGCATAACAGAATGTTTCCAGTCCAATATACCAAGAATTTTTCACATACAGTTTTAATAAAAGCACATTGTAAATTATTTTTACTGCAGAAAGCTCATAAATACGCCTAGCACAAAATTTTGTGCTTTTTTAATAAAAAATGAAAAAAGGATCGACTGTCATCTTTTCAAAGCCTATATTAAAAATTTTAATATTTTTTTAATTGATATCTTACAAAGCAGTAACAAAATATGACAAATATCCCAAGATTTCTAGTGTGAAAATACTGTGGCTGTAGCTTACATCAACCTCAATGGCAGCTGCACAAATAAACTTGCCTTTTAGTGTTATGATACACAATATGTCACTGTACAAGACAAAAAATTAACAATAACAGCATCAAGAAATATTTCATCTAGGCTGGTTAAGTTCACAGTCTTGGTGCAAATCTGAAAGTATATCTGGTATCTAGAGTGCATGTAACTTAATTGTTTTTTACTTGGGTTCCATTTGAATGCTTTGTTACATGCTTCTGTCTGCTATGTACTTATATGAATTCTAAAAAAATTCCCATCTCCATGTAGGATTTAACAAAATTACAGTTTTCTAAGCTTAAATTTTCTTAGATTTTTTTTAGAAATAATTTAATAATATGCTGTCCATTTGCAGTGGTTAAAGATGTCTTCTGTTACGCTATATGATAATAACAAGTTACAGCACAATTTGTTAAACTCTTACTAGCTCTAATTCCTCTGTTTGATAAATTATTTTCATTAGTGCATTTATTCGCTGTTTTTTGTTTTTCTAGGTTCAGCTGCAAACGGTTCTGAAAAGTACATATGTGGCATATTTCATTGAACAAGTGAAAGGTTGGCAAAATAAATTAAACATGGCAGATTCTGTCATTTTCATTTGGATGGAAGTTCAACGCACGTGGTCTCATCTAGAAAGTGTTTTCACTGACTCTGAAGATAGCAGAAGCCAGCTGCCTGAAGATGCAAACAGATTTGATGAAATCAACAAAGACTTCAAAGTTAGTAGGGTTAGTGTTTTCTGCCAATTTATATCTTGCATTTGAATTATTTAGAGTGGGTAATTAAATAGATATAATACCATATTGACAGTTTAGTTTGAGTATTTCTTTGATAGGCTTGTTTCTAACCCACTGAATTAACATTATTACAAGAGTCTCGGGCTTACTTGGGAGAATACCAGAAGTGGATTCTGCGTTCTTTATTATTAAAATCAAAGTCATTATTTGCCTTGTTTTCCTGTCACATGGACTGGCAGCTGTTGCTGTTGGTTGACACGTTGTCACAAACCGTGATTTGTGAAAAAGTTTTGCAGGTCATTCCTTCACATGACTTTAATATCTTCTTTTATTTACACCTTGTTAGCTTTTTAACCTCTTGGAGTCACATAGAGATAACAATACTTCTGGGTTACAGAAATCCCTTCTGCCAAATTCCGTATCATTTAGAACAATTATAGTTGAAGTACAGGTTTATGGTCATCTATTTATTATTGGCCAAAGGTAATTACAGCAATTAACCTAAACGTTTGAACTTACACAAAATATTGTGTCTTAATTATTCCTTCTGACCAAAAAAAGTCACTGAGCCCTTGCTTAGTAAAGAGAATAACTCGTGTCTAACTATATACCAAAAAAAAAAATCTATATTCATACCTTTGTATGAGTTGAGAACCCTGTTAAGAACAATTAAGTTATTCATGGCATTTAACATGCATAAGTTTCTTCATGGTGCATGTTGAAAAAGACATTGGGCTTCCATGCATGAGCAGAATTATTGTACAAGTTAATGCTTCTGTTATGATCTGTCGTTTTTACCTTGTTAGAAGAGTTCTAATAGTATAATCAGTGGTATTTGCTTTCCTCCAGTGCAATTCTCTCTGCTCATTTTACATTTCCTTCATGTTCAGTCTAAACACTGTCAAAATAGGTGTTTGTGGATTTTTTTCTTTTGCTGCTTAAGAAATAGAACCTAAAACAAGCTGATGAGGTGCTTCTAGCTCTTTTCCCCAGTGCTTTTCTTGTCCCAGTACAGTAAACCGTATGAAGCGGAAAAAAAAATCTGAGGGAAATTCCACGTTTCAATAACTTTCTTTCAATTCTGTGCAGGAGTTGGTGACCAACATAGCAAATACAAAAAATGTGATGGAAGCTACATCCAAGCCAAAGGTGTACGAAAAATTTGAAGCTTTGCGGCACAGGTAAAATTTCCAGTGGAATGTGAGTTATTCTAAAGTGTAGCTCTGGAATGGTTGGAAAATGAGAGCTTATTTGGTCACGTTTGCTTTTTGTACGGGTGTGAGATCATCTGATGATGACATTTTTGTCATTTGTTTCTATTTGACATACTGGCTTTTTACTTCTTTTCATATGATCAATTACATTTGAGGCATTGGTTCATTATTTAGGGTTTGCATGATGTAAAAATTGTCAGAGACCTTAAAAATGTGTTCAGTTTGGATCAAAATCATTTTCTACCCGTCCACAACCTGGAACCTGGGAGTCTTTCTTTCACGCTTCTAGCAGGAGATAGTGGATTTTGTACAGCAAACGTCCTTCTTCAACACTCTTAAAGGTATGTCTTGAACTTCCCACTGCTGTTCACTCTTCCTAGCTATAGAGGCAGCAATGTTCGGAGTCACAGCATGTTTCTCCTTGTGGTAAAAGTTGTAATAGGAAGCTAAAAAAAAAAAAGACAAACCTGTTTTTTTGATATGTGGCTTTTGTTGTGGAGATGCAAAGCTAATAGCTAAAGTGCATTAGTCACGCATAAATAAATGTGGTTTTTTCCTTTCCAGATAGTCATGTAATTGAGCATTTTGATTCTTAATACTTTTTGTGTTAATACTGACATGTATTTTCATGTCTGTTGTCCTTCATACATAAAAGACAATGTGTGCATCTTAAAAAAAGTGGTTACTTTGCTCTTGTTCTTACCTGCTGCTTTTTTTATTTTTTATAATTTATCTGCAAATAACTGCCCTGTCAAGTAAGAAATTATGTTCTTATCCCTTACTTTCTAAGGCTGGACTCTTTGGAAGGTTGAAGAGGAGTTTCCACTTCGGCAAACTTATCTTTTCAGAGACTTTTCTGGCAGAATTCTTTTCTCTTGAGTTCCTTGGTCTGAATGAGTAAAAAAAGCACCTTCCCTTTCTGTTTCTGGAAAGAAAACGTGTGGGGTTTGTCAGCTTTTCTGTTCCTTACAACTATATTCATTGTTATTATTTTAAATCAAAAGTGGATTGTATTGTTCTGTTTTACTATTTAGTCTGATTTTTACTTGGGAGGGAATTCTTGGCCTTAGGGTGATCAAAGGCACAAGTCGTTAAAATATCTGTCTTCTTTTCAGACTTTGTGAAAAAGCTCTTGCTGAATATTTAGAAACGAAGCGCATAGCTTTTCCTCACTTCTATTTTGTTTCTTCAGCTGACTTGCTAGACATCCTTTCGAAAGGAACGCAACCAAAACTGGTGAGCTTCTTTGCCTGTTATTGTACTTCATTTTCTTTAGAGAAAGGCAAGTTTTCCAGCTAACCGTGTGAGGTGATAGTATCATAGAACTGCACCTTTCTTCCCGAGTGTTAATTTACTTTACAAATAGGAACATTTTGTATAAGAGAGGTAGTAATCATTTTCCCTCCAGCTAGGACAAGTACAAGGTGTTCAGCAAGGAGAGATGAAACCATCATTCCGAGGACGAGTGTTACAAATCCTGTGCTGTCTCTTACTGGAAGTTTAGCCACATGCAATTTACATTTATTTGGATTTTTAGATTGTAGGTTTACAGGAGTTAGAAACTGAAAAGGTCAATGAGATCATCAAATCTGTTCTTCTGCAAAGATTGATCAAATTTCAGGCATGCTGTGTGTAGCAATGATAAGTAAGACTGAAAGATCTATGGTCAATGGTAGGCTGTTACTGACTGAGCTGCTGACCATTGTACGAGGAATGTTTTTGTAGTTGTCCTGCTGTTTGCCTCCCTTGAACAATAATCTGCTAGGTTTTGTGACACTTTGAGACCAGTTTGTATAAAAGCACATGCACGTTGATGTATTTCAGAAGCTTTACACTATGTTATCTACATGCCAGATGATGCTCCTGGCCCCAGGGACTATCCAGCCGCGGCCATTAATCCTCAGAGTGCTAGAGTTATTGGTGTGCCTCAGGCAAAGCCTTTTTGAAGGGATGTGACATGTAACAGAAGAACTGATACTTTCCAAGAGGATGAAGTACTTGTGAGGCTTGAACGCTGAGCCTTTTCAAACAAGGTGGTAGAGCCTCATAGCTGTTTTGATAACTAAATCTCAGTGATTTGTTTCATCCACCCATTGCTATATGGCACATACAAGAAAAGCAACCAAACAAATCTTCTGTTCTAGTTGTCAGGCTTAGAGCATGCTGGTGTGTAGACAATGATCTTAAAACTCTATGGTCTTTGGAGAGGTGTGTAGTTATACAAGACATTTAGACATGAACCGACAATTTGTGAAATAAGCACTAGCCATAATGAATAACAATTTCAAGACTTCTCAGTTTTATGTTGAGCTATCTTTGTCCTTCAGACTCTTTTGGATATACATACACTGACAATAGTGTAATGAACTCTATTCACTACTTCATCCGTGACCATTTTCCCCTATCTTTTCCTATAAAAACTTCCTGTGTAGTGATCAGTCAGTGATCACAGATCAGTGCAACAGTCAGATAGCGTTGCCAAGTCAGTCTGCACCACCGGGGTACTCTTCTCATTTGTTTGATTGGTATAAGTGTTCTAATACTATGTGAAAAAAGGGGTTTATCTTTTTTTGTCTTTAAAACATAAGAAATACTGGCTAATCACCTGGTCATTCAGTGCATGTTACTTGATAAGATCAATCAAAGCACTGTGCTCTGAAAGCATTACAATAAGAAACTCATTTGTAAGATCAGTGAAAAGACTTCATGATATCCAGTTAAGAACTGTGTTAAACTTTGCTGAACCACTAAGTCTTATTATGTATAGCAAGTGTTAATGTGATAGTCATCCACTTTAATAGAAATAGACATTAAAGTAGTGTGATTGACACAAATCTAAGGTAAATGGTTTCCTTATACATCTGGTATTTTTGGATGTAGGTGGCCCATCATCTTACCAAACTTTTTGACAACATTGCTGGTCTTAAATTTCAAGAGAATATAGAGGAATCTGTAAATGCTGCCATTGGGATGTACAGCAGAGGAAAGGAGTGTGTTCCCTTCCACAAAGAGTGTGGATGCAGTGATCAGGTAGGTTGAATTATGTGAATTTTCCTTCACGGATTATGCCCTCTTTGGCATGTAGATTAAATAGACACTTCCAATACTGTGAAATGCTGCCTTTAAAAATGCGAACTTCAAAAAAATAATAATAAAAAAACCTTGCAATCTTTTTTTCAAATTTCAAAACATTTTGTGGCCCGTAACTGTGTAATAAACTAATAATTTAATAGGTTGACTAGCTGCCCCGTGTACCTAAGGGTTTTTTGAGAAGGGTAGAGAGGTAAGTGTATAGGAACAATGAAAAAAAGAAAGTACTAAAAGCCACAGAACTGATGAAGCATGTGGTTGAATGTTGCATTTCTCATACTTCCTCTCTTCTCCCCTTTTATTTCTTCTTCCATTATACTTTCAGATCCCCTACTCTCTTGTACTTTAGCACACACCTCTCCAGACTGCCAGCTCTCTCCCATGTCCCCTATCTTCTGAACAGGGTTTTAGCTGTTTTTGAGCCTCTTGCTTGCTAATTGTATGTGTGTTAACTGAGTAGTGGTAGGTCACAAAGAACAGATCAGCAGCTTCCGAGACAATAACTTATTGTTCTCAGAACAGTGCCGAATGGATAAGCATTCACATTGCATAAAATCAGTGTTGCATGTGGTTCTAATGATTGATTGTCTCAGCAGGGAGGCCCCAGACTGAATGGGCAAATATATGCAGCTTGCCTCTTAGAGATAGTTTCTCCAAGATACAGCTACGTTTGAGCGCATAGAGACATAGGAAAGACTGTAGTGTCTGTATTTACTCTGTGAACAGAAAAACTTCAGACTTTCATATTCAGAGCTCTAAGACAGTATGCCTTTGTGTTCAAGTCAAGTGGATACGTAGTAGGACAGAGAAAATGGAAGAAAAAAAGCCCCACCCTCATTTCAAGTCTGTAACGAATGTTGGTGTAAAGAAAATCCTTCGTAAAGATTAATGAGATGAACTTCCTATATTGTTAGTATAAAATGCACCATTTATATTAAATGCTTAAATTTATGCATGTTTGGTTTTTTTCTTCATAAGGTAGAATCTTGGTTGCAATACCTTGAGGAAACGGTACACGAAACTGTGCGCCTCTGCATCATGGAGGCGATACCGGCCTATGAAGAGAAGCAGAGAGAACAGTGGGTTTTTGACTACCCAGCCCAGGTTGCACTTAGTAGTTCACGAATCTTGTGGGTTTCAGGTGTTGAAATGGCATTCAGTAGGCTGGAAGAGGGCTTGGCATCAGCCCTGAAGGATTGCCACAAGAAGCAGGTATGTATATCTTCTTTTTGTTTAATTCAGTCGAAATAAGTGCAGTGTGAAAGTGGTCTCATAAAAAGAGAATAGTGACATATTGAATGATTTTAATCCTGTAGTAAATAAACTGCTATTAATATCTACTGAAAAAAGAAATAGGGCTTTTGCTTCAATTTCTGTTGTCTCATGGACATTGTTATCACATCTTAATTATGGAGTTTTCCATGTGAATATTCTGAACTGAGATGAAAGGTAAAAGTGAAGATGCTGCCAAAATCAACCACGACAGTGTGGCAAGAACAGAGTATGCAACCAACACATACACAAATATTAAACCCGTATATTCGTGTAAGGAAGCCAAAACTCTTCATTTTGTTTGTGTCAAACCAAACAGTTTACTTCTAATACTGTTGGTTTTAGTCCCGCTTCAGAAGATTTTTGCGTGTTACTTCTAGCTTCTTTTGAATATTTTTGTCCTGGTGTAAGCATTGTTTCTTTTTGTGAAAACTTCAAGTAGGTTTGATTTTCTTTTCCAACCTAGAAAATCTGCAGAAGGGAAATATGAAATAGGAAAGAGACTTTTAAGGGGGAGGAAATCTGATGGAAGTGTGTAAAATTATCCCTGTAATAGAGAAGGTGGATAAAGATTAATCTTTGTTTGCCATTTCTCATAATACAAGAGCTAATAGCACTACCTGAAGCTATTAGGCAGCACACTTTAAACAAATGAAATACTTTCACACAGTGTACAGTTTAAAATATGGAACTTCTGACTGCAGAATGGCAGAAGTATAAAGAAGGTCATATGAAAGCTTAGCCAAATTTCAGTCCTGTTCGTGGCTATTAGATATTATGATAAAATACGTAGCGTAGTTTATGGGTTTGAGTTTGTTGGCTTGGTTCTTGTTTGTTTAGTAAATTCTAGCTGCTGCGTCTGTGGCAATTATGCCATGTGTTCCCAGGATATCCTTCTCCTGGACTTGTTTTTTATGTTCCTTTTGGGTTTTTTTAAAACAATCTCTATTAGCTTCTGTGAAAGGCAGAAACAGATCCGCGATGAACTCTATGTGATCCAGGCAGGCTGATGTCTCTGTGGTCACTTTGCAAGTCGAGCAGAGCACAGTCTCATGCTGTTGCTTCTTCCTGAACCTGTGGTGATGCCTTTGGAGTGGTTCTGCTGTAAAAAGAGTGGACTAGGAAGGATCATTTGAACCTGTCTGCAGATGACATCTCGCCGCCATAAAGAAGGAGAGCTTTGGGCGTGTTTAAAGGAAGTTGCCAGAAATATTTCAGGATGCTAGACAATTTCATTCGGAATGTTGCTATTGATATCTCCTTTATGATACGATACAGGAAAAAATAGGGAGCCCAATGAAATTACCTTCTGGTTTTATTTTTGAAAGCATTTTCAAAACCGGTTAGGGCTTTAGGCTGTGATTCTCAAATAATTTGTTTGCATGAAGTATTACCTTCTGGGCCTTTAACTCTGTGCCAGTAAAAACAGCACCAGTAAATGTTTTTGTATATTATATAAAAATAATACAGAAAGTATGGTGTTTGAGGTCTCACTAATTCACCGCCTGTTTTCAAGCCAGAGTTTTAAAACATGTACAAGCATAGTTCTGTCTCACACTAGCTACCCAATAAGTTATATCTTTCTGGTAAAGTTACATTTACCTCCTTAGAATTACATGCAGTAGCTGTGTATGTTTTTCTTTCCTATAAATATGAAACCTGAAAAATTCCATTAGGACTTTCTACTACGTAACTCTGTATAATCATTCATATACTTTGTGATATTTCTTTCATTGCTTTTCCTGCTTTTAAAATGTAAGTCACTGATCTTTCCTAAAGTCTATTTGCAAACAGTTTGCCAATAAATATTCTCACACAATTAGTACAATTTTTGCGGAGTCTGGTGCATATCTCTGTGGAGATTGTAACCACAAAATTTAAAATTCAACTTCATGCACATCATCTTATCCATCAGTTCCTCCTACCCTGCCGAGCTGACCGTCTTCAGTATTCGTGCTCATCTGGATTGTCGTTGTTCTGGAGGTGGTTCAAATGTCTGTTTAAACGAGGATTGCTTCTGACATCTCATGTTTAATATCAGTAAATTTGTACCTACAAGCCAGTTTTTGTGGTGATTTAATTCACTGTGTAGGCAGAACTGATTTCTAGCAGCAATAGTGGTAGATGGTACTGGGATGCATATGGCCTTACAGGTTACCTAAATCTTTTCAGGTCACTCAGCTAAATGCACTTATTACTGTGCTGCTTGGAGAACTTTCCTCGGGTGATTGACAGAAAATCATGACCATTTGCACCATAGATGTTCATGCTAGAGATGATGTAGCAAGCCTTGTAGCTCAGAAGGTATTTCTTTGGATTGGCTATATCTTACATGCACAGTTTTAGTGGTTTTGACAGGAATTAGTAGTACTTAAACCAAATTTGGATCTGGATCTGTATGTGGGCACCAAGATGGTGGAGGTGGAGAAGGTATAATTATGAAGACAGCCTGCTTCAGATCTGTGTGACATGCCTGTGTTTTTATGGGCTACTGTCTTCTGAATTTAAAAGTTACCTGAAAAAAGTCAGATGTCAACTTTTACCCTACTTCTGGGAACCCTTCAAACTTTTAGTAGGTTTTCTGTGAGCAGCATGGTATTTCTTCTAAATTTGTGATCACAAAACTGAGTGCAGACATTCCTTGTGCAATCTGAGCATTTTTTCCAAATGTCTTTAGTTATTCTGCTGTTAATTATTCCATCTTCGGTCGTTCACAGTGTGTTTTGCTCTCCTTTTAGAGGCATGCGTGTGCATCTGTAGAGAAAGGCACTCCTCTGCTCTGGTGACTCTTTATAAGTGCATAGAATTACAATTTGAAGTGTTTATTTAATCCAAGGTGCTCGCTCTATCTATGACTTTCAGGTAAAACTAAAGTGGCTGGCATATGTTGCTGGTTTCAATGCACAAAACGTTTCACTGGATGGAGATTGAAACAGGAAAGAATTCTCATTTTCCTTTTGACCTCCTCAGCCTTAGAAATAAAATGGGTTTCTAAGACAGCATTAAGGGAAGAAGAAACAAGGCTTGGTGAGTAAAATGAAACTCATTCTGATTGAAGTAATGCCAGCTCCCATGCAAAGACTGCATTGTTTGTAAGGAGAGGTCTTGGTTTAATAAGTGGCAGTGTGTTCTGCTGTAATAGCTCTGGTAAAAAGATCTTATGTTACACTTGCATCTGTATAAAAGCAGAAATGCTTCGAGGTACGTCTAATCGTTTATAATTGGTTGTAGTAGTTATTATTTGTAAGTAGCTAGGAATGAAGTGTGAGACCTACTGATGACAGCTATAGCTTTGTGATGGTCTCATTTCTTTCATGTGAATAGCTCCTACCTGGCATAATGGCTCTGCAATGGCTTTTTAGGTCACCAGTTCCCAAGCTTTTGCTTGGCTGTCACAGCTACGCCATAGATGGGATGACACCCAGAAACACTATTTTGCCAACGTTTGCGATGCTCAGTTTCAGTACTTCTGTGAGTACTTGGGAAATACCCCTCCGCTAGGTATTACACCTTTGACTGGCAGCTAATGACTGTTAGTAATAACAGTGTCTGCTTTATCTGTTTCAGTGAATAAAAAGCTAAATGTTTCTTAGAACTTCAGTGTTCTTTCATACCTCATGTATTTTATAAGGTTATCAAGACATAGTGTCTTTGAGCATCTGTGTGCATGTGAGATTTCTTGCATAACTTAATGTATATATTTAGTGTCTAGTCTGAAGAAGAACATGAGTGGATCTATACCAAGGTTAATCAGGAGTTTTCAGCAAAAGAATATTTTTTTTTTCTGTGTGTTAAAGTTCAAAGCAGTACTTTTTTTCATATCACATACAATGAAGCTTTTTTCTGGAAAAGTCTTGGGTCCAGGATGGAATTTCTTGTCAAAAACAGTGATCCAGAATGATGCACCCAGCAATCCTGGCTGGCTTAGTGCTTATGAACCTCAGTTGAGGGGGACGATTCTGGGACTCGAGTCACTGAAATAGGCAAAGCGGCAAATAAAGCCTCCTGTTTCTCGTCCTGTGTGACCACCGATAGGATATTCCTTCTTGCTAAAAAATGTCGATGTGATTGGTTTTCATATCTAAAATAAGCATTTACCAAGTAGTGCCACATCATGATTTTACAAGAACACGAAACATTAAATTATAATGAGAAAGAGAACTCAGAATAAATCTCCTGTGAAACATAATGTTTGGAAAAAACCTCCTGACACGGTAGATGTTCCTTGCAATGCTTACAATCACTTTTCTAATGTACAGGTGTTACATGACTCTAACCCAGGCTGTCCACCTAACAATGAGCGGGGCTCCTGCAGGACCAGCCGGCACAGGTGAAACAGAGACCACCAAAGATCGAGGCCGTGCCCTTGGTATGATGGTGTACGTCTTCAACTGTTCCACACAGATGGATTACAAAGTGAGATGCTCTGCCAAGCAGTATGGAAGTTGTTGTTTAGTTGCCTTTTCATAAGTAGTATGTTGGAAATTACTGCTTTCAAGGAAAAAAAAAGGTCTTAAATCTTTCACTTTATATTTTAGTCTATAGGGAATATCTATAAAGGTTTGGTCCAGACAGGAGTTTGCGGATGCTTTGATGAATTCAATTGCGTCTCGGTAGAAGTTCTGTCAGTGGTAGCAGTACAAGTAAAGACTATCCATGATGTGATAAGGAACAAGAAAAAAAGTGAGTATTTTAGCGGTGCTTCTTTATTGTCCTTTGCAATCTACAGATACCGAACCAGTGAGATCTTCTTCCAGAGTTCCTCTGAAACCCTTTGTAAATGCAGGGAGGGGGTAGATAGTAACATTAAATCACCTGTGTAACATGCTACCTTAAAATAACTTTAACTTCAAAATGTAGCAATAAATGTGAGTGAACTCCTGTCCCTACAGGAATCCAATTAAATCTCTGCTGTTGAAACCCGGGTCGTGTTCAAGTCACACCATGTGAAATCATTGCATTGTATAGGTGAGAAATTTAGTGGGGTTCAAGCTTGCAGAAGTCGCAGGGGTTCCAGCGTTTCCCAGTGTTTTTCAGACAGGCCTTGTCTTTCCACTGTACCATGTCCTTCCTCTGCTTCCTTGACTGGATGCTGCCTCCTGGCCTTTTCAAACCCACCGCATCTCTATCAGTCTCATTTGTTCTACGTGCTTTAAAAATTAGTTCCTCCTGCAGACATGCTTCAGCCATATGCACTCTTTGTTGCTCTAACAGTCCAGTCTTTTCCTTCCAAATTCAGTGCTAGCCAGAGGAGCCACAGATAACTAAAAGCTGGTGCCCACCGGGGAAATGTCTCTGTTTGCTCAGCTCTATTAAACTTTCCTAGGCATTTGCTTTTGGCCATTGTGCAAGACTGGATCCAGGCCCCGAAGCACGTTTGTCACCGGACCTGTGATGGCTGGTTTGATATGATGCAGTTGTTTACATCTAATCCAACTGTAAAAGTTTTATGTTATCTTTCTTATAACAGATTTTTGATCCTTGGTGAAAACATTACATTGAAGTCATCAGTTGGAATATTTATTACCATGAACCCAGGATACGCGGGTCAGGCGGAACTACCTGAAAACCTCAAAGCTCTGTTCAGGCAAGTATGCTATAGTGTGTTTTTATGGTATACAAGTATATCAAGTCTACATTTAGAGTACATATGTTGCCTAATGTTACTAGCCTTGATTTGCAGTGAAATGCAATTTGCTTCAGAATTTCTGTAGGAAAAAAAATCAGTATTCAAGTTGTGTGTGCCTGTATACCACAATGACAAGGGAAGTTAAATTTTTATCTTCACTTTTTTTTAATCTACATATAATTTTAAAGGTACCTGTGAACACATGGAATGTACCTAAATATGTGCAAGAATTTTCCCTGTTTTATAGCAAATAGCAATCCTCGCAGCTGGCTTAACCTAGTAAAATAACCATTTGAATAAATGTCTGGCTATCACATTCTTCCATGGATGTCGGCATGCATGTGTTCATAGGTGTTTCATAACTACCAGCTGAAAACGAAGCTGTATACTCTTACCTAGGAAGATAGCGGATATGTGATTGTTGAGATGCTGGGAAAAGTATAGCGCACAGCAAAAAAATTAATATGCTCTTGGACACTGTAGGACAGCCCATTATCTTTTTCTTAAAGTACGTATTTATCCTTTATATCTTAACGTTAACGTTTCAAGGAAGAAAGTTCTGAATTTAAAAGATTTGACTGTATTTTGTGTGCTGCGCTTGGCGAGTTTGTATCAAAGTGGTGTTCTGAGAGTGAATTAATTCCGCAAGTGGTTGCTCTGGCATGATGGTCAGTAAAATGATGCCAGTTTACTCTGACAAAGTGTTGGAACTGTGCTTTGCTTTAAACTATGTGGTAATGGTCTTTGACTTAAATGGTGCAGGGCTTGCTTAAAAAAAAGAGTTGTCACTTGAAATCCTTGCTCTTGCATGAACACATTTCGCTGATTTAATAAAGACTTGAGAAAAGAATGATCCTGGGATTTCATTTCTCAACATATTGAAGTTCAGTGGGACAAACTGCAAGGCATCGCCAGGCTGTCTCGGGAGGCACAAGTATAGACGTGCCACCTGGGATCTGCTTCTCTGAGCAGTAAATCCCTTTGATTTTTAAAAGATAGAAACTTACAGCAGAACTGGGCACCGCTGTTGCTTCTGTGAGCAAGTTGAAACACAGTTACTGCTTTCTTCTGTATTAAAAGGTACATCAAGATTTTGGTGTATTTTATCATTTCTGCTTTAGCCATGGAATTCCTGACACTACACTCCTTCACGCTTTCACTGCAGAAAGACAAAAAGTCTGCTAAAGTTAGAAAGCTGGTTGCTCAGGCACATCTTACCCTCTTGCCAACCAAGCATTCTGCTTCAGACGGCAGGACCGGGCGGCAGCAGCAATTAGCTTTCTTGTTCTTTGAGCCTAAATTACAATAATTTGTAATGAGCAATAAGTAACATCTGTTTGCAAGGAGGAGGTTAGGATTTGAATTCATGTGCCACTGCGAAGACTGTCGCTGAATAAGACCCTATAGTTGGGTCTTAGCAAATTTTGGAGGGAGACCCGGAGAGATGCATCCCGCTTCTCCATAAGTGGTTTATTTTTAAATATTTCACAACTTAGCTGTTCCTTTACCAAGCCTTTTCATCAATTGCCATCTAAGAACTCTTCAGAGCAAAGCAGGATTAGCGTGTACCNCTAGCAGCAATAGTGGTAGATGGTACTGGGATGCATATGGCCTTACAGGTTACCTAAATCTTTTCAGGTCACTCAGCTAAATGCACTTATTACTGTGCTGCTTGGAGAACTTTCCTCGGGTGATTGACAGAAAATCATGACCATTTGCACCATAGATGTTCATGCTAGAGATGATGTAGCAAGCCTTGTAGCTCAGAAGGTATTTCTTTGGATTGGCTATATCTTACATGCACAGTTTTAGTGGTTTTGACAGGAATTAGTAGTACTTAAACCAAATTTGGATCTGGATCTGTATGTGGGCACCAGGATGGTGGAGGTGGAGAAGGTATAATTATGAAGACAGCCTGCTTCAGATCTGTGTGACATGCCTGTGTTTTTATGGGCTACTGTCTTCTGAATTTAAAAGTTACCTGAAAAAAGTCAGATGTCAACTTTTACCCTACTTCTGGGAACCCTTCAAACTTTTAGTAGGTTTTCTGTGAGCAGCATGGTATTTCTTCTAAATTTGTGATCACAAAACTGAGTGCAGACATTCCTTGTGCAATCTGAGCATTTTTTCCAAATGTCTTTAGTTATTCTGCTGTTAATTATTCCATCTTCGGTCGTTCACAGTGTGTTTTGCTCTCCTTTTAGAGGCATGCGTGTGCATCTGTAGAGAAAGGCACTCCTCTGCTCTGGTGACTCTTTATAAGTGCATAGAATTACAATTTTAAGTGTTTATTTAATCCAAGGTGCTCGCTCTATCTATGACTTTCAGGTAAAACTAAAGTGGCTGGCATATGTTGCTGGTTTCAATGCACAAAACGTTTCACTGGATGGAGATTGAAACAGGAAAGAATTCTCATTTTCCTTTTGACCTCCTCAGCCTTAGAAATAAAATGGGTTTCTAAGACAGCATTAAGGGAAGAAGAAACAAGGCTTGGTGAGTAAAATGAAACTCATTCTGATTGAAGTAATGCCAGCTCCCATGCAAAGACTGCATTGTTTGTAAGGAGAGGTCTTGGTTTAATAAGTGGCAGTGTGTTCTGCTGTAATAGCTCTGGTAAAAAGATCTTATGTTACACTTGCATCTGTATAAAAGCAGAAATGCTTCGAGGTACGTCTAATCGTTTATAATTGGTTGTAGTAGTTATTATTTGTAAGTAGCTAGGAATGAAGTGTGAGACCTACTGATGACAGCTATAGCTTTGTGATGGTCTCATTTCTTTCATGTGAATAGCTCCTACCTGGCATAATGGCTCTGCAATGGCTTTTTAGGTCACCAGTTCCCAAGCTTTTGCTTGGCTGTCACAGCTACGCCATAGATGGGATGACACCCAGAAACACTATTTTGCCAACGTTTGCGATGCTCAGTTTCAGTACTTCTGTGAGTACTTGGGAAATACCCCTCCGCTAGGTATTACACCTTTGACTGGCAGCTAATGACTGTTAGTAATAACAGTGTCTGCTTTATCTGTTTCAGTGAATAAAAAGCTAAATGTTTCTTAGAACTTCAGTGTTCTTTCATACCTCATGTATTTTATAAGGTTATCAAGACATAGTGTCTTTGAGCATCTGTGTGCATGTGAGATTTCTTGCATAACTTAATGTATATATTTAGTGTCTAGTCTGAAGAAGAACATGAGTGGATCTATACCAAGGTTAATCAGGAGTTTTCAGCAAAAGAATATTTTTTTTTTCTGTGTGTTAAAGTTCAAAGCAGTACTTTTTTTCATATCACATACAATGAAGCTTTTTTCTGGAAAAGTCTTGGGTCCAGGATGGAATTTCTTGTCAAAAACAGTGATCCAGAATGATGCACCCAGCAATCCTGGCTGGCTTAGTGCTTATGAACCTCAGTTGAGGGGGACGATTCTGGGACTCGAGTCACTGAAATAGGCAAAGCGGCAAATAAAGCCTCCTGTTTCTCGTCCTGTGTGACCACCGATAGGATATTCCTTCTTGCTAAAAAATGTCGATGTGATTGGTTTTCATATCTAAAATAAGCATTTACCAAGTAGTGCCACATCATGATTTTACAAGAACACGAAACATTAAATTATAATGAGAAAGAGAACTCAGAATAAATCTCCTGTGAAACATAATGTTTGGAAAAAACCTCCTGACACGGTAGATGTTCCTTGCAATGCTTACAATCACTTTTCTAATGTACAGGTGTTACATGACTCTAACCCAGGCTGTCCACCTAACAATGAGCGGGGCTCCTGCAGGACCAGCCGGCACAGGTGAAACAGAGACCACCAAAGATCGAGGCCGTGCCCTTGGTATGATGGTGTACGTCTTCAACTGTTCCACACAGATGGATTACAAAGTGAGATGCTCTGCCAAGCAGTATGGAAGTTGTTGTTTAGTTGCCTTTTCATAAGTAGTATGTTGGAAATTACTGCTTTCAAGGAAAAAAAAAGGTCTTAAATCTTTCACTTTATATTTTAGTCTATAGGGAATATCTATAAAGGTTTGGTCCAGACAGGAGTTTGCGGATGCTTTGATGAATTCCATTGCGTCTCGGTAGAAGTTCTGTCAGTGGTAGCAGTACAAGTAAAGACTATCCATGATGTGATAAGGAACAAGAAAAAAAGTGAGTATTTTAGCGGTGCTTCTTTATTGTCCTTTGCAATCTACAGATACCGAACCAGTGAGATCTTCTTCCAGAGTTCCTCTGAAACCCTTTGTAAATGCAGGGAGGGGGTAGATAGTAACATTAAATCACCTGTGTAACATGCTACCTTAAAATAACTTTAACTTCAAAATGTAGCAATAAATGTGAGTGAACTCCTGTCCCTACAGGAATCCAATTAAATCTCTGCTGTTGAAACCCGGGTCGTGTTCAAGTCACACCATGTGAAATCATTGCATTGTATAGGTGAGAAATTTAGTGGGGTTCAAGCTTGCAGAAGTCGCAGGGGTTCCAGCGTTTCCCAGTGTTTTTCAGACAGGCCTTGTCTTTCCACTGTACCATGTCCTTCCTCTGCTTCCTTGACTGGATGCTGCCTCCTGGCCTTTTCAAACCCACCGCATCTCTATCAGTCTCATTTGTTCTACGTGCTTTAAAAATTAGTTCCTCCTGCAGACATGCTTCAGCCATATGCACTCTTTGTTGCTCTAACAGTCCAGTCTTTTCCTTCCAAATTCAGTGCTAGCCAGAGGAGCCACAGATAACTAAAAGCTGGTGCCCACCGGGGAAATGTCTCTGTTTGCTCAGCTCTATTAAACTTTCCTAGGCATTTGCTTTTGGCCATTGTGCAAGACTGGATCCAGGCCCCGAAGCACGTTTGTCACCGGACCTGTGATGGCTGGTTTGATATGATGCAGTTGTTTACATCTAATCCAACTGTAAAAGTTTTATGTTATCTTTCTTATAACAGATTTTTGATCCTTGGTGAAAACATTACATTGAAGTCATCAGTTGGAATATTTATTACCATGAACCCAGGATACGCGGGTCAGGTGGAACTACCTGAAAACCTCAAAGCTCTGTTCAGGCAAGTATGCTATAGTGTGTTTTTATGGTATACAAGTATATCAAGTCTACATTTAGAGTACATATGTTGCCTAATGTTACTAGCCTTGATTTGCAGTGAAATGCAATTTGCTTCAGAATTTCTGTAGGAAAAAAAATCAGTATTCAAGTTGTGTGTGCCTGTATACCACAATGACAAGGGAAGTTAAATTTTTATCTTCACTTTTTTTTAATCTACATATAATTTTAAAGGTACCTGTGAACACATGGAATGTACCTAAATATGTGCAAGAATTTTCCCTGTTTTATAGCAAATAGCAATCCTCGCAGCTGGCTTAACCTAGTAAAATAACCATTTGAATAAATGTCTGGCTATCACATTCTTCCATGGATGTCGGCATGCATGTGTTCATAGGTGTTTCATAACTACCAGCTGAAAACGAAGCTGTATACTCTTACCTAGGAAGATAGCGGATATGTGATTGTTGAGATGCTGGGAAAAGTATAGCGCACAGCAAAAAAATTAATATGCTCTTGGACACTGTAGGACAGCCCATTATCTTTTTCTTAAAGTACGTATTTATCCTTTATATCTTAACGTTAACGTTTCAAGGAAGAAAGTTCTGAATTTAAAAGATTTGACTGTATTTTGTGTGCTGCGCTTGGCGAGTTTGTATCAAAGTGGTGTTCTGAGAGTGAATTAATTCCGCAAGTGGTTGCTCTGGCATGATGGTCAGTAAAATGATGCCAGTTTACTCTGACAAAGTGTTGGAACTGTGCTTTGCTTTAAACTATGTGGTAATGGTCTTTGACTTAAATGGTGCAGGGCTTGCTTAAAAAAAAGAGTTGTCACTTGAAATCCTTGCTCTTGCATGAACACATTTCGCTGATTTAATAAAGACTTGAGAAAAGAATGATCCTGGGATTTCATTTCTCAACATATTGAAGTTCAGTGGGACAAACTGCAAGGCATCGCCAGGCTGTCTCGGGAGGCACAAGTATAGACGTGCCACCTGGGATCTGCTTCTCTGAGCAGTAAATCCCTTTGATTTTTAAAAGATAGAAACTTACAGCAGAACTGGGCACCGCTGTTGCTTCTGTGAGCAAGTTGAAACACAGTTACTGCTTTCTTCTGTATTAAAAGGTACATCAAGATTTTGGTGTATTTTATCATTTCTGCTTTAGCCATGGAATTCCTGACACTACACTCCTTCACGCTTTCACTGCAGAAAGACAAAAAGTCTGCTAAAGTTAGAAAGCTGGTTGCTCAGGCACATCTTACCCTCTTGCCAACCAAGCATTCTGCTTCAGACGGCAGGACCGGGCGGCAGCAGCAATTAGCTTTCTTGTTCTTTGAGCCTAAATTACAATAATTTGTAATGAGCAATAAGTAACATCTGTTTGCAAGGAGGAGGTTAGGATTTGAATTCATGTGCCACTGCGAAGACTGTCGCTGAATAAGACCCTATAGTTGGGTCTTAGCAAATTTTGGAGGGAGACCCGGAGAGATGCATCCCGCTTCTCCATAAGTGGTTTATTTTTAAATATTTCACAACTTAGCTGTTCCTTTACCAAGCCTTTTCATCAATTGCCATCTAAGAACTCTTCAGAGCAAAGCAGGATTAGCGTGTACCAAGGGAACGATGTTGGTCAGCCCCTCAATTCAGATCCTCGCACCAGGGGGAGGACGGGGTGACGGAGACCCCATCCACCCGTGTGTGCAGTGCGGCTGCCACCCTTTCTGTGTTCGGACAGAGTCAGCTGCCTCAGCGGCTACGTCTTCCACAGTCAGCTAGATGTGGTATTTGACAAGAGAGCAGGAGGGATCACTCCCTGTTGCTACCAGGTGTTTCATCTCTCAGTGAACTACCAAAGGATGGAAGATATATGTGATTTTTGTTCCTTTTTTTTTTTAAATTTAGGAAGAAAAGAGTAAGGGATATGAAACAATTAATTAATAATATATCTACTGAAAGATAAAGTCAAATTATTGCTTTATTTGATGTGCTTTCTATTATTATTTTCTTTGGGCTTTTTTTTTTTTTTAGTTTTCAAGATACGCTTGCTACATAGAGCTGAAACGTTACCTTTACTTGGTTGTCACATAAAATAACAAGCCTTTTGAATTAAAGTATGAGACTCAGGAATTCAGCCCTGTAGCTGATGTCTGTAATAGCTCTTATCCATTGCACAATGCATAGGAAAGGCGGGAGGTAACTGGTAATGTGAACTCCGCATATTTGCCACCTAATAAAAATCTCGCAAGGAGAGAAGATATGTTAAAAACTACTAGCCTGATATTTCTTGTGCAAGCAGCTATTAACTATTCACAAGAAGGGTATTGGTTATGGTAAGTAGAAGAACGTATAATTTTTTTATAATTAACTGCAATGCATATAGCAACCCTTGTTTGGGCTTACGAAGAACTGCTTCTTAGGGAATAGTTTACTTAAAAATTGTTTAACAGAGGGGTGCTTACTCTTTTTCTAGACTGTACATTATTGGTTTCTGTCAGAAATATGCTGCTGGACTAAACCACTGGTCTTAATTTAGTTATATTTAAATATGAATGGCGAACAAAAGGAATCTGTGTATTTGTCAGTAGTAAAAGTACTCTGGAGGGTAAATTTGCTGGTTTGTAGTTGACCTGAACACAAAATTCCAGTTCTCTTTTCTGCTACTATGTAACTTAAGCTGTGATTTTTAATGAGGAAATTATTTAGCCTTTGCATTATTGCTTTGTGTTACTTCTTAAAATCTGCGATTTTTCTCATTTATATCATTAAAATGGCTGTGGGTTTGTTGCAAAAGTTTAAACTAAAGGTTATACTTAAAGAAGAAGCAAACAGCGCAACCTCCGAAAGCAACCATAACTTCATATAAAAGCATTGAAGCCCTCAAAAAATTGAAGCCCTTTAAAAAATTATGGCATTTTTAGCAACGGCAGGGCGCTGCGCTTGACTTCCAGACCCTGTACAGCTGCTGGCAGTGTCCTCCGTTTGTTGGTGGCCAGTGACACTGCTGCTGACTGTGCCTGCTCTAAGTTTGGTAGTACCTGTTTCGCAAGCCCTGTGTTTCTCAGCTGCCTCCTTTGTGTACAGCAATGTTACTGAATAGTCACAATCAACAGTGCCTAATTAACTCCTTTTACTTTGAAGTAAGGTCCTTGTTAGCTTTGACTGACACTCTTAATTGTGGCTCTCTCTAGCTCTGTTTTTAAAAATGTTTGCATACATCAGCCGTTTGATTTAAGTGACTTATTCTTACCATGTTTTAAATACTAATCTGTGTATTTGAATTCTGGGGTTTGTTTTCTTCCTTAGACCCCGTGCCATGGTTGTCCTTGACATTGAACTGATCTCTGAAATTATGTTGGTTGCTGAAGGGTTTATCGAAGCATGTCTGCAGGGAGCTGCTTTCTAAACAGGTGAGGGTCTCTTTGGGCTTCTGGGTTTGATATGTGTTAATTAACACATGCTCCATACAAGTGCAGCTGGACACTGTGTAATAATAGGGGGGTTTTATGTGTGTATAGTCTTATCTTTTATTTTGAACACACTTTAAATCACTTGTCCATCCTTATTAAATTGTCAGATATGACTTTAGAAGAAAGTGCCCTTTCCTCTGATCTTGGGACATTTGTAATGCATTAATTTTACATTAAATAATTGCATATCGC
>VZSC01004048.1:364730-496541 GCA_013398225.1 Steatornis caripensis
TGCATATCACTGCTTCATACTTGTGATGGCTGAATTACATTGTGCGGTTGTGTAGAATCTATGTGAGAATTACATCTATCTGTTGGAGGAGAGAAAAACCTTAAAGGGGAGTAGGAATTATTATGAGTAACAAATTCTGTATTGTATTTGGATGAGTATTTTTTTAAGCTGTCGCAGTAAATACAGTGGAGGATTCTTTGAGAAATGGAAATAAAGCATTGCTAAAAAAAAATTAATTATGCTAGGAAGAATTCATATTCAAAATAGTTAATCTTAAAAATCTACAATTTAGAGAGTCGGAAGGTTTATAATTTCTTCCCTGTTGTTTAATGGGCATTGAAGCTGTTTACTCATTTCCAACTGTATAATTTTTCACAAGACATTCTTAATATTTAGTTTTATTAGTGGAATAAGAACTCAGAGAACCCTTCAACCTTAAGCCTTAAACTCTTGCAAGCAGGGCCATTATGAAAGCAAAAGCAACTTTATTTTCATGCCTGCATAATTTTGAAATTATCTCTAAATATCCTGACGTTTTCCTGACACATTCTTGCGATGTTTCTGGAGATAATGAATTTGAATGTTGTATGTCTTAAGACAGCAATATTGTCTGCTTTACTAGAACAGAGATTCCTCAACGCTAATGATTACTTTGTCCTGGAGTCATTTTCTGAATTCAGAAAAAACACTTGTACATTTGTTTGCCATTTTAATAGTAATAATAGTAATAATAATATTAATGTTTGAAGCAAAACCTAGACTGTTCTTGTTTGTTTATTATTTTTGTCTGATTTGTTTTTCTTCTAACAGAAATGGGAGAAATCAAATCAAATTCTGGGCTGCTGCAGAAAATATACAGCAGTTCAGCGAGGTCTAAAAGTATTGGTCCAGTGTTGGGGCTTTTAGGGCTCTCAGTATACCTTTGGGGACACTAGGATCCTAGCCTATGAAAACAGCTTCACAAACAGGGTTGTCAGGGTTTTCAGCACCTGTGCTGTGAAGGAAGGGGCTTCTGGTCCTGTGGTGCAACGGCAAACAGCCTGGATGTCTTAAAGTCCTTGTACGCTCGACAATACACACAGCAGGCTGCCATGAAGATGCACAGCTTGCTCTTTAACAACCCATCAGACAGCAAATCAACAAAAAAATTGTGGAAAAAAACCCTCTTACCTAAACCTGAGCAAAACCTCATTAAGCTCATTATATTCCTAAATTTCATGTTTTCCTAACCAATGTTTAACTTCTTTGCCTAGTTGTACCATTTGCAAAATGTGGAGACTCATTTTCACTGCAGATACTCAGTATCTTTTGTACCCTAGAAAAAGCTGGCAGTTTTTCTTACTGGTGATGAACTCTTCTGAAGTTATAAATTGCTTTTTATGTTTTCTTCTTTGTGATAGATTTTGTGCATTTGATTCACAGTTATGGAGTGCCACTGTCATGGACGGCGATAATGACAACTGTCAATGTTTGCTGTTGGGTTGGTTTTGGTTGGTTGGTTGGTTTTTGTTTATTTTTCATTTAGGTGGTGATAACAGCTAGGCTGTGTTTATATTGAAGTCATAGGTGTGATGGCAGCTCCCTGTCTCAGATGCTACCTGATGAGTAGACAGTTTGGGTGCTGACAGCAGGATAGCCGCAACCCCAGATGCAGTTTTGAAATTGAGGGAAGGTGGTGTGTGCACATTAAGGAAGCTGTAGACCACCACGAGTGGTGTGATGCATGCTAACATGAGATGGTGGCCATGTAATTCTTAGCTGCAGCCACGCAGAGGTCAGAGAGGAGCTGGTTATCCACATATTTCCCCAGCTTCTCTTTTAGTAGCTGGTCCCACTGCTGGTTATACCAGAAGCAGCTATCTGGGATCTCTACATGAGCTGCAAGAACACAGGCGTAGCCTTAAATTTAGAACTGTAACTTCATGGTAGACCCCTTTAGCCATTGCAAAATTGGCTGTCAAGATAATCCCTCCAATTTAAATCTCCAAACTGTTTCACACTCCTTCTCTTTCTTGTGTTCTCTTATGTTACCTGGGAAGGAGAGGGAAAGAGGTTAATGTTATGCAGACCCAGAAAAAGGACGAAGAGGGATTGAAGAGCCTATGTGTGATGAAAAAGTTGTGCCTTCTGCGCTGGAGATCTGCCTTCCCACTGACAGGGCTTAGGGGAAGATACAGGCTTTTTCTCCAAATGTTTCTAGGCCTTACCTCCGGGCTGAGTAGCTATCTGTTTCTCTCTTCCTTTAACTTTGGTGTTGGAACTGGTTGCAAAATATGCTGACAGTCTGTCCAATCTTGTATTTCAGAAACAGAGAAGTATTGCTAGCATCAGGTCAAATTAGTAGAAGTTTGGCTGCAATTTTTTACTTCCCTTGTTTCATCATGGAGGTATAGTTGCAATGAATAAAATAATTCTTGATTGCACAAAATTTGCAATTTATAAGTAGGGAGCAAAGTGGTGGAATACTAAAAAGTTAATTAGATATACACCCTTTTCTGGTTTTTCTTTACTAGACTGCCAACATTGGCCTAAACCCACTGCAAGACTACAAGGGAATTAAAAGGTGTCATTTTTCTCTGTGTATAAACTGATTGTTTTCTTCTTAAACGCTACCACTTAGTTTTATTTCCTCTGCTAACATGACTAGTTAAAATGTTTTCGTAGGACCATTATGACTTGGGACTTCGTGCTGTCAAGTCAGGTATGGTAGTTGCTGGCTCGCTGAAACAAGGAGAGAAGAACAGACCTGAGGATCAGGTAAAATCTTCACTTAAAAGCATCGAAGAGTAGCAGCTGTTTATGGTGTTTTGTCTTTGAATAAAACCAGAATCCGAAGAAGAGAAGGGTTCAATGGTCTGGCAATACGTGGTTTACCATCCTTTTCTGGGTGCTTATGCGGGCCTTAAGCAACTTCAATATGCCTGAAATAGTGACAGATGATATCCCAATTTTCATGGGCCTGGTCAGTGACCTGTTCCCAGCTCTGGATGCTCTGAGGAAGAGCAACCTGCAATTTGAACAGATGGTTAAACAATCTACCCTGGAGCTCCTCTTGCAGCCTGAAGAGAGCTTTATTCTCAAAGTAAAAGAATTCATTGCCTTTAATTACTCCCCTTAAGAGTTTCAATCAAAATAATTGCAAATGGGTTGTATTAGACGTAAAGGTTATTTTCGGGTATGTTACAGTATGGATATAAGGTGTCCTCAAAGTCTTGGTATTTCACAGGCATTTTGTCATGACAGTAATGCACCTCAATATGATAAATATGCCCGTAAGGATATACATGCCCTGTTCAAAAATGCTGTCTACACTGACAAACATGTTCGGGTACAGTACCAAGCATTTGTACTCGGTAGCAAATTAGTTGTTGGTGATTATTTATAGAGAGGAAAGAAGAGTAAAGGAGCAAAAACATATAAATAAGAAGGGGGTGGGGGGGCTGGAATGTGCATGGCTTCGTGTAACTCTTGTGTTCTGGTATTTCTGTATGATACCATGCACATTGTGCTATACACATTAAAAACATGCACGTGCATGTATGTATGCAGGTATACTCACAGAATTAGTTGTGCATAAGCTAAATTTAAACACAATTTTAGTTTGGATTGCAGACAGGGTGAAAAGGTGAAACTTGGAAACACTGGTTATTATACGGACCAAGTAAAGACTGTACTTCTTTGGACTACTGAGAAAGTATATTCCCACCCTCCTCCTAGGAATGTTTGCTGTATGCAATAGCACAATTCTTTGCTTTATTAGCGTTTATTGGAAACTGAAACAACCAAGCTGGTTAAATGTGACTGATCTCAGGATTTATAAAGAGTTTTCTGCTGTAGTCTATCTTGTTCCATTATCCTGACAGAAAGGTGAAAGACACTAAGCTATACCTTGGGGTATTTTGAACTTTGCAATCAGCCTTTTGATCAGGTATTTTGATTCCTGCTAACTGGGTGAATCAGAAGATGAGCACTGAGGAACATGGACTTGTTCCTATTGGACTGCAGCAAATCAACGTGGGTACTCTTCACTAAGGCAGAAATCCATAAGCTGCCAAGCTGTTTTCATTCTGCGGCTCACAGAACTGTTTATTTGGAAGAAATGTATTACTTTAGTGGACTGGTTTTGTATTTTACCAAATTATAGCTGTGCAACTATTCTGAGTGTGGAATTCACTCTGCTAAATTGATGGCAAAATTGTGATAACTGTTCTGTGTCCCTATTGGACTGTGTCGCTGTATAGCAGAATAAGATTTGCGCTCACTTGTTGAGGCAACTACATTCATTAAGTTAAGCAGATTTGCTTCCCATTTTCTGGGAGACAAACGAAGTTGCTTGATAGAGCATTAGCACAGCTGAGGCAAATCTGTTGAGAAGGTGTAAGTTCATTTTTTTTTTTTTGTTAAAGGGAATAGGAATGTGGAAGGGGAGATAATTTTTGTGAATAATTGTGTTTCTGTAATAAGAAGGACAAGAGAGAAAAGGTGTTCACCATGTATCCCTTCTGTGCGGTAGGTTGTTCAGCTGGAGGAGATCCTGACAGTGCGTCACTCTGTGTTTGTCGTTGGAAATGCAGGGACTGGAAAGAATAAGGTACCTGCCTACCTATGCAGCATGTTTTCTATCTTGCATTGTAAAGAAATTGCCATGGCTCTTGCAGAAAACGTTCTGCGTGTTGCCTTTGCCTTAGGCTGCAGTGTAATAAGATGCTGTTCAGGCCATCCAGTCAGCTACATGACGTCCTATGGCAAAGCTCAAATGTTACAAGCAAATTCCGTATTTCATGTGTTGTTTGCGTGTCCCAAAGGAAAATTAATTGCGGCACCAAGTAACGAGCATTGGATTTGACACATAGACTAAGTAATCCTTTGTTCTGGAAGGTGAAGCAGGATGGTTTAATTCAGTTTCTAGACCAAAATAGTGGAATATACTGCCAAAACACTAGACAAATAATTCTAACAGATAATGCTTGCCCATTTCTGCTACTGAGTGTTGGCAGCTGTGAGGATTTTCTTCCTCATTCAACACTTTCTATTAGAGAAGATCGACTGCAGAGTATAGCTGTTTCAGAATGGGATTCCTCTTTCCTACTCTTAGGCTTAAGGGAAATTTGGGGCTAAACTAGCACAGATGCAGGAGTAAGTCAAGGTGAACAGTTGACTGAGCACAGGGATTTGCAGTCAGACTCAGTTCAGGAAGAAAGTCAAAGATTGCTGTTGTATCAAAATTGTGTCACTAACATGCAGCCTGTGCTGCTTCTTCAGGTGCTGAAAGTTCTGCATCACACATACGTGAACATGAAACAAAATCCTATTTGGAATGACCTTAACCCAAAGGCTCTGACAGCTGATGAGCTGTTTGGTTTTATACACCGTGCAACCCGAGAATGGAAAGATGGCAAGTAACACACATGTTCTTACTGGAACCTGTTCCTGGAGGCCTTGTTCTCCATCAGAAGTGGACAATGCCAGAATTTGGAAATCTTAGAGACCAAGTTCTTGCATTTTTCTGTGTTTTGATGCAATGAAATGTGGGTGCAGTGCACTGGTGGTTATGTACAGACTGGAGACAGGGCAGGATGCTAGTAGACAGAAAAGTACTAGCCCGAATGATGCTGATTCTGCTGCCTTAAAGGGCAAGTTATTTTCCCCCTGGGGCCATGAAACCTCTCATATCTCACTCATATCATTAAGACTAATGACATACTCGCCTGCAATCAAAGCAGAAATAGGTCATTATTACATAAAGTGCAGTCATTTTGCTGTATGAAGTGTTCACTGAAAATATTTTTTATTTTTACTTTGAATAACCACCTAATAAGCAAGCAGAGGAAACAGGCATGGTTTTGCTGCTACAAAAGCTTCCTGTTTCAGTAACGCATTAAGTCTTCTGAAGTTTTAATTGCTGTGCAGTGTTGCTACTTAAGCACTGAAGTGATGGGATTCTAATGCAATGTAATTTGCAGGTCTCCTGTCATCTCTTCTGAGACAGCAAGTTAATATTACTCATGAGGGTCCGAAATGGCTAGCTTTTATATGGGGACATAGATCCTATGTGGATTGGGTAGCTCGACACTGTTATGGATGATAACAAGGTAAGCAATTAAGAAACAGGTACAGTGGCTTCTCTTCTACCTGTTTTCACATTTTCCTCTTCTGTTATTTTTCTGGAGATAGTTTTCCAGTGTGCAGTCCTTTTTCCATTCTTAGAAATTATTTGGTTTTTGCTACTAAGTAATATTTTAGCATCTAATTAACACATTATGTCTTACCTCTTTTGCACAACAAAAAAGTTAAAGTAGCCTATGTATACTGTAAGGGTGATTGTGCCTCCTAGTGTATGAGTTGATGTAATTCAAGACGTCAATCGTAATATTAGTGAACCTAGCATTTGGGAAGCCTCTCAGTAAAATAGACTTAAGAATCCATGAGTCCATGGAAGTCCCCCTTAATTCCATTAAGGTTCTTCACATCACTGTAGTAAGAAAGGCTAGCGTTAGGAAATCTAAGTCAGTCTAAGAACTAGCAGTAGTACCCAGACTTCTTATTCCCTTCTTACTAATTATACAGCGAAACCAATTTTGTTGGCTGTCTGAAATGCTGTAATGCAATGAAATCCAAATCTAAAATCTGAATGTAACCTTAGGAAGGTGATTGTAGTTTAGCGCATTCTGTTAAGGTTTCCTCTTTTAAGAACTTAAACTTATTTAGTGACATGGTCTCTGATTACTCAGCAAGGTGCCTGTTTGGGGCTAGCCACATAGCCTATCTTTAGCTAATGAACAGAAAGTGGCTTTTCCAAGGGACATTTCAGAGCACCTAAGCTTAGTACCTGCTCTGGATAATTTTCTGTTTATTTCCATTGACACTGAGAGAAACTTCGCCTCCCTTGCTTGTAGCAGCTTTCAGGAGAACTCACATGGTGCAGCAGGCTAGTCAGCTTTTGAATGAATTAAACTGTGAAAAAATCATACAAGACCAAGTAAAACCTTTTGCATTTGTGCTCCTCTGCATTTCTGATGTAAAAGACTATAGCCATGTTCAAATAAAGTTTGTTTAGCTACCTTCAAGAAGTAGTGTATGGGCATGGTCTTGCAGATAATCCTTGTTCCTTTGTGGGGCAATAATAATAAACACGTGCTTGCCCTCATCATGTTCTTGTTACACAGCTTGCTTTTGCTGAAAAATTTACCGATGATTTCTAGGTTCTGACCCTTGCAAGCAATGAACGTGTGCCTATGACTCCATCAATGCCGCTGCTGTTTGAGGTACATCATTTAAGAGCTGCCACGCCAGCTACAGTATCCAGAGCTGGTACTCTCTATTTGAACACCCAGGACCTGGGATGGAATCCGTGAGTATCTGATGACATTAGTTAGCCATTTTAAGATGCATCTTTAATGGGAATAGACTCTGTTATTTATATTAATTCTTCCTTCTAGTTTTTATTCTCATAATAGTGGGATGATTTAGTTGGTGGCCATGTATATACTTGAATATGCAGTTTAGAAAATTTCACTATCAGTGAAGTGTTTTATTTTCCCCCCTTATGCATACTGTTTAATCAAGGCAGTAGTGAACTATCTGCTTTTTGTAATGCAAATTTGGCAGTAGCAAGAAATGGCTACTACTTGGCTACTGTTCTCTGACAGCTTTTTAATAACTATCACCATCTTTGATACTGTTGAAGACACTGGTTTACATCAGCTTGGCTTTTTGTTTCTCTTACTCCTTTGGATCACAGTACTGCTATTTTCACTTGTTTTGTATCTATGCTTCATGCAAATTAATTATGAGAATAATGTTTTCTAGAGAATATGGGCTTCCATGTATTAAAGAGGATTTAGTTGGTCAAGACACAATGCATTAACTTGAAGTAGTCCAATGTGATCTTTTCCTTCTGCACTTGTTGAGCTGGTCCAAAACAGTCTTACAAATTTAGTAAGAAGTGGATCTTTTTAACATTTGTCAGTCAATATTTTTGTTTTCAAGCAGCATTACTACTGTTTCATGTCAAAGTTCAATTTTGCAGTGTTCTAATATGTCATCAACATTTCAGTCTCTTCTAACTGTGTGTGTTAGAGTTGTATGCCGCTGGGACAAGAAGCCTTCCGTGCGTGTATTTCCCAGAGAAGTCTTGTCAGTAGGAGAATTTAATTAAACGGCATGAGTCTGTACAAGCTGCCCACCTAGGGGGATGAGGATCAAAGGACTGATGAGGACATAGAGAGGCAATATGATCTCCCACCACAGAGGAGTGTAGAGATGGAAACAGTATGCAACAAACCGTCCAAACAGAATAGCTGTGAATGAGTTAATAATTGGTTTAGGCTGTGTTTTACTAACACTGTGTGAACACAAGCAGAGGATAAAATTGCCTAATCCTTTGGAAAATAGACAGTTAGGTGTGTGGCTGCTAACCTGAAGCATATGCTATAGTTAGCATAATGATAAGGAATTTTAGAATCATAGAATACCAGATTGGAAGGGACCTCAAGGACCATCTGGTCCAACCTTTCCTGGCAAAAGCACGGTGGAGACAAGATGGCCCAGCACCCTGTCCAGCTGAATCTTAAAAGTGTCCAATGTTGGGGAATCCCCTGGGGGAGATTATTCCAGTGGCTGATCTCATTGTGAAAAATTGTCCTCTTGTGTCCAATCGGAATCTTCCCAGGAGTAACTTGTACCCATTACTTGGTTGTGATAGGAGCTATCAGATGAGAAGTGTTACCTTTTTGTCCTCAATTACGTATAACCAGACTTTTCAGCCAGACTGGGTTATATATACACTACTATAGGTATCTGCGATGCAAGTTATATTGAACTTGGTTATCGCATAATCCTCGGTCTTGTGTGCAACTTACACACTGGTATTTTAAGTAGTCTGTTCTCAAACATGATAAAACAAATACAGAATCCTTGCTCCCACCTGCATTTTGGTGGTGCAGCCCTCTGAAAGTGGGAGGAAAGTATCATCTAGGTCCTTTCTCCCTGCCCTCCTTGGAATAAAAAAAAGCAGTCAAGGAAAAGGAGTATAGCCATATGCCAGTGTGCTCAGCTGTCATATTAGCTCTTAGAAATGCAGCAGTATAATGATCTTTGCATGGACAAATAAAAATGTGGTAAGGCTGGTGGGACTTACGTGTGATTTACAGCCAGTGCAGCAGTGTTTGGGCATTGCAGTAAAGGCACATACAAACAGTTCTCAAAAGTCAGCAAAAGTTTTCATTTCAAAGCTAGAGGAAGGAAATTCTGTGTTTTTTCAACTTCTCTCTGATAAAAAATTGGTTGCTTTCCAATTTGTTTTGCAGGTGTGTTGCCAGCTGTATAGAAACAAGGAGATACCAATCCAGAAAGGCTAACTTGACTGTTTTATTTGATAAATATGTGCCTCCTTACTTAGAACAACTCGGAACAAGATTTAAAACTGTAACTCCTGTTCCTGAGAATAGCATGGTTCATGTATGCATTAGGGTTAAAACTATTTATATTTTAAGTAACAGTATTTCTGAAACATCCACTGAGCATGTGGTCCTGTGCAGGAGTAAAAATGCTTAAAATTGCTGTGCATCTGAAAGGTATGAGAGGTGAAATTCAGAGGCTTCTATGTATCAAACCTGGAAGCTTATTTTGGAGACCTACAGGGATTCAGAGGTTTCATATAGCAGCAGTCTGCTGTAACAAGAAGAAATGCAGGGTGTTTATGGCACTGCACATAATAACTTGACTTCTCAGTTCTTGTGTTGCATCTGTTGGTAGTGTCTTACGTAGCTTAGGGCTAGCCATTTCATCTCTCCATGCAATCATTCTGCCTCTCTCTAATTAAATGCTCACTAAATTCATTAGCGTTAGTTACTTTCACACTCTGATAATGAGGCCCTACATCATTAAATGTTGTTAAAGAGTGGAGCTGAGCTCTGTTTGTTTCATATATAAATGATCTGATACTGCACATCCTTATGTTGACATTTGAAATTTACTTAAGATGCCTTGTCATTCTAAACTCTTCTGAGTATTTGCCTCCTTCTAAATAAGTCAATATGAAAGGAGAAAACTAATTGAGCGTTAAAAAATTGTCATAATGTACATGCCTGAACTGTGTAATCTTCTTCATACACGTTACTTTAAGTAGTGTAGAATGAAAATGTTTGGTATGTTTTATCAGAAGACCTCTTAATGCCTTTGACCTCTGAAAGGAACTCCTAGACAATAAGGACATGCAGCAAGGAGTTGCAGTCTCACTACTTAAATACCTTCTTGAGGTCACTGTCACATTCCTATGGAGTCATACTCTTCTTCACATGTTTATTTATTGCAGGCACTCTGTTCTCTGCTGGACTGTTTACTGACCCCTGAAAATGTGCCGGTGGATTGCCCCAGAGAGCTCTATGAGATGCATTTTGTCTTTGCTTCTATTTGGGCGTTCGGTGGGGCACTCTCTCAAGATCAGGTGAGGTAATGAAAGTGACCACAGTATCTCACTATGCTTGAAAAACATATACAATACGTAT
The DNA here is from genome assembly GCA_013398225.1 of Steatornis caripensis. Lineage (NCBI taxonomy): Eukaryota > Metazoa > Chordata > Aves > Caprimulgiformes > Steatornithidae > Steatornis > Steatornis caripensis. The sequence goes on from VZSC01004048.1 coordinate 375,239, forward strand.
AACAACTACCTCCATCTTTAAACCAACATAAATACATATGTGTGTGTGTGTGTGTGTGTGTAAATGTGTGTATATGCAGGTTTCTACTCACTAATACTGCTAGGGGGTGCAGAGCAATGGCCCGTGCATCTGATTTGTTGGCCTGTAGTACTGTCTGCTTTAGCTATCGGAGCTCATTGGTAAATGAGCTAACTTGACCGGAGGGAGCTGACTGCCTACAGTGCAAGACTGTGTGCAGAGTCATTTACCACACATAGAGAAGCTGTGTTTACTTAGGGAAATGTTACCAGTTGTACTTTTTTATCTATGCTAAAGTCCCTGGCAAGCAACAAAAAGTAATGTGAGGGTCATGCCTACCAGAATTGAAGTCTCTAGTAAAGGGCTTGGCAGATGTATGCTTAATCTGAGCTGTTGGATTTATACTGAGAAATGTAGATATAAGCAAGGCATTATAATGCATTCCCCTTAGTGAGATTTTTTGTTGTGATGCTGCAAAAGGCTTGAGGAAGGAAATCCTAAAACTGCACGTTTACTTGTCGGTGTTTTGCTTAGATAGACCTCGATTTCTTGATAAATACGTAGTCAGACTTGTCTGTTAAAGACTAAAAAACCGTAGTTGGCTTTATTGCTGTTTAAATTAGATGAAGCTATTGTGAAGGAACAAATCCATACGTGCGTCATTCATAGGTAAAGGAGCACCATACATAAGTTGAAGAATCAGAAGCAACATATTATTGCAACGAGAAACTGGGAAGACCTTTTGGTTATATTTACATCTGTTCTCCTGTCCTTCAAAGAGACTTGCTGTTCTGTGGACATAGGAAGGTCTTGGCTGAAGCAAGTCATCTCTGTGGTCTCACAGCTATATAAATTTAAAGTGAATTTAGTAATTTAGAAGTTTTAGGGAATAAAATATTTGGTCTGGATGTGTGGTTGGTTAGCCTTGGCAAACAGTCAAACACCCACCCAGATGCTTGCTCACTCCCGCTCCTGAGCAGGGTAGGGGGAGAAAATAGGCTGAAATAGCTTGTGGGTCGAGATGAAGACAGTGAGATTGATTGGTAAGCAGTTGCTATCATGGGTAACACAGACCCGATTTGGGGAAAATTAATTTAATTTGTTGCCAAATAAAATAGATTTGGGTAGTGAGAAACAAAGGCAAGCATTAAAACAAAACCTTTCCTCATTTCCCCCTCCGTCCCCCCAAACTCAGCCTCNTTTGCTGTTCTGTGGACATAGGAAAGTCTTGGCTGAAGCAAATCATCTCTGTGGTCTCACAGCTATATAAATTTAAAGTGAATTTAGTAATTTAGAAGTTTTAGGGAATAAAATATTTGGTCTGGATGTGTGGTTGGTTAGCCTTGGCAAACAGGCAAGCACCCACCCAGATGCTTGCTCACTCCCGCTCCTGAGCAGTGTAGGGGGAGAAAATAGGCTGAAATAGCTTGTGGGTCGAGATGAAGACAGTGAGATTGATTGGTAAGCAGTTGCTATCATGGGTAACACAGACCCGATTTGGGGAAAATTAATTTAATTTGTTGCCAAATAAAATAGATTTGGGTAGTGAGAAACAAAGGCAAGCATTAAAACAAAACCTTTCCTCATTTCCCCCTCCTTCCCCCCAAGCTCAGCCTCATTCCTTCAATCCTGACTCTTCTACCCGCTGACTTGGTAGGTGGATGGGGTTACTGTCAGTACGCAGTGGTTTCTCTCTGCCACTCCTTCCCTCTTACACTTTACTTGTGCTCCAGCATGGGCTCTCTGTGGGCTGCAGTCCTTTGGGGCACATTCACCTGCTGCAGTGTGGGGTCCTCAGCATGCTGCAGTGTGGGTGTCTGCTCCAACAACATGGAGCTCCTCCTCCTGCTCTTCCTTTTCTGGCCTTGGTGTTCTGCTGTTTCTGCCCTTTCTTGACTATGCTTTCCCAGAGGCATCCCACCCATAGCTGTGGGGCTCAGCTGTGCTCTGCAGCGGGTCGGTTGAAGCCATCTGGAACTGGCCATGTCCAGCATGTGGCAGCCCCTGTCCTCTCCTCTCAGAGGCCACCCTGCAGCTCCCCACTGTCAACATCTCAACACCTGCTCTCAGTCCAGGATGTTATCAGAAGGCCTGACTTTAGCCTCTTAAACAGCAGCAATACTAAGCTATTGCCATTATGTTCTTGGTTATTTTATCAGTCTACATGTGTGTGTCTGTTTTTCATATCTGCTTCATATGAATGTCTTAATATGGAAATAGTACTGTAACAATTAATGCACCATTTTATAGCTTTCAAATTACCAAGCTGAATTCAGTTGCTGGTGGCTTAAGAAGATGAAGGCAGTGAAATTTCCATCCCAGGGCACAGCGTTTGATTATTACCTTGATCCAGACATGAGGAAGTTCCTGCCATGGGTGGATACGGTCCTGAGTCCTGATGTGGATCCAGATGCACCTCTGCAGGTACAGTGCACGCTAGTGATCACACAGCTAAGCCCTGCTAGATGCAGGAATGTTTTGGGGTCTTGTCACGATTTCTGATGTCTTCTTAGATGTCCTGGAAGTAACGCTATCTAGATGTGTTTGGATAAATCCCTGCCACCTGGGCCACAGGCCTTTAGTTGAGCGTTGCGGATTAATGAGAAGTGATGCTTTTATTGATTTTTATATTATTAAAGCACTCCTGAAGACATGCCACATTCAGTTTGTTAGTAGTTTGTACCCTTTTTCCACAGTAGGAGAAATTCAGGTTCCAAGTTCTTTTAAACATTGAAAATAACACCCACAGCAACTGTACTCCACAAACTGAAGTCAACATTTTTCCATTGCCGGCTTTATGCACCCATATTCTTTTGCCAGCTAAATTCTCTTCACAGTAACAGAAGTGTATGACGTCTAGGGGAAGCAAATCACTTCATCACCTTTCCACTATGCTCTTGATCAATTNCTGTACTCCACAAACTGAAGTCGTAACATTTTTCCATTGCCGGCTTTATGCACCCATATTCTTTTGCCAGCTAAATTCTCTTCACAGTAACAGAAGTGTATGACGTCTAGGGGAAGCAAATCACTTCATCACCTTTCCACTATGCTCTTGATCAACTTACAAAGTTAGAGTTATATTTGTGGAATACAAATTGTAGAAGTTATGATAGTGTAATTTATACCGGTCAGTGGAGAAATAGAAAGCATGAGCTATTAATTGTAATTGCCTCAGTTTGGGGGTTTGGTTGTGTTTGCTCTATTTTCAGCGTGGTTTGCATAGAATATTCTCAAATGCTTTATGGTGTTTTGATTACATTAACTTCTAGGTCTTTTTCGTGTTAAATGCTTAGACGAGTTGGAATTTTCCTGGGGAGATTAGAAGTTTGTGGGCATAGAAACATGGAGCTGATGATCAAAATATATTATCCGTTATTAGCTGTCTTGTAACAACTTTTCTTTAAGGCTTAATACTTGGTAGGAAAATACAGAGCTTGGAAAAGAAAGCTTTTTCAGGCAATGAAGGTTTTAGGTGCTCGTAGTAAGTAAAGCTAATGTATTGCCACTTATTTGCCCAAACAGTTTTAGGTATGCTGAAAGCTGGACCAAAAAGTAAATGGAAATACCAATTGAAAAATTAAACTAACTACCTGTTGTACCAGCCCTTGTTTCTCTACCAGTTTTCGGGAGACTGACATTCTGTAAAGGTTGAGATGGAATTAACACATTTCAGGTACAACCTGATTTCAAAATCTTCCTACTAGAAGAAATTGCATACAAATTTTCAAGTAGAAATGCTGTGTAAAAAATAATCTAGTAGAACATTTTGTTCTAGTAATTATGTTTGAGAACAAGAGAATGGTGTATCCCATTTTGTTGCTTTTTAGACAGAGAGAGAGAGAGAGAGAGGGAAATTACTGTTTGCTTTTAAAACTAAACAGTGGGGTGTGTGTGTGTGTAATATTTTTTTTTTCCTTTTCAATTTCAGGCAGTCTTTGTTCACACATCTGAGACTGCACATCTCAAATATTTTATTGATTTACTTTTAACAAAAGGCAAACCAGTCGTGCTCGTTGGAAATGCCGGAACAGGAAACACAGTGTTTGTAGGCGATAGACTTGCTGCCCTCTCTGAAGACTACATCCTGGCTAACATATGTTTTAGCTACTGCACAACATCAGCACTGCTTCAGAATAAGTTCCATACAGATGTAAGAAACCTATCTTCCCTCAACAGCAAAGGTGAAAAATATTATACAGTTATTACAATCTCATACAGCTGTTGGCTGCTGACGTTGCCTGGGTCTTGGCAAGCTCACTGCTTCACAAAGTGGTGAACAGTGAAGTTGGGGCAAGCAAGAGGAAAGGAGGAGGATGAAACGCGGGTGAATTGGCACTGACACTGTGCTCCCACAAACTTGACAGAGAAAATCTGGCTTTACCTGTGTTAACAAGAAACATTGAGTCAGCTTTGGCTAGCCTGGGTGTCTCTGCATTGTGCCTGTAGATGTCCCAAAAAGGATAGTCAGGAGTTGGGCTTGCTTTTGCTAGGAACCATACTATCCCCGAGGAGGGGCAGTCCCTGTCTAGAGCGGTTTGGAGTCTCCACAGCCGAGATTGATGCAGAGCAAAGAAAATGTTAATATAACACACAAGCAGAGGGGACTCTGTGTTGGCCAAAAATGTTACATTGGTTGTAGGTTTTGGAACAGGGAGTCATACAATCAAAGTAAAATAGGCTCGTAAAAGCTCTGTGTCTCTTCTGCTTTTCATGAACAATCAAAGGAGAGCCCAGCTGTCAGTGGACATGCCGCCTTTGCCTTCTTTTTTCATCCTTACAGTAATTTAAAGTGATATAACTGTACAGAAAAAATGACATGCCCTGTTCACTGTACAGCTTTTTGCAGCTGTAAAAAGCACTAGAGAAAGAAGTTAATACAGCTGTCTTATCCTCTCATATGTCTGGGAGAAGATACAGAAAACAGTTTCTTGCATTTAAAAACTTTCCAAAATGTAAGGAGTCTTTAGATAGAATCTTTAGAAGTATTTAAGTTTGCTTGATGCTTAATTTTACTACTTGTGCAATCAAATTTTTAATTTTTAGCCGATCTACATTGCTGCTAATGGATCAAATTGTCACTAGGCTTAACAAAGTAAGTATAAATCTACAAATCTCTGTTGAATAACTTCTTACCATCCTTTTTCTTTCCTATTTCCTGTTGATTTCTTCTCTGTTCAGGTCAGATAAGTAAACACTGCTTTCAGTTTACTTTGTAGTTTATTCTTTTAAATGTTTCCAAATTCACGTCCACTTAAAATCCTGCATTAACAAAACTTAGTCGCTTTTTTGTCCCTTAAAATATATGCGGAGATTTGGGGAAAAGAAGTCTGCTGCGTGTCAGAGCGAGATCGTGAACCAATGTAAACTGTTATAGCTCCTTTAATGGGGAATTGGACTTTAAAAGTTTGTAGATATTCCTCTGTTTTGAGAGGGATTTTTTAGCTAATTGCCATTCCTGCAGCAATCATGAACATGCACTTGAGCTCAAAGGTTTAACACTTTCCATAGCAAACAGAAGCTAATGAAAGGATCTCTTAGGCAGCAAAGGTTGTGTATTCTTCTTGCAGGAAACTTCTTAAATAAACCAAATAGGTGAAGTCGTCATCACCGGGGATTTCTTTCTGAGTATATCACACCCACCAACTGTACTGTGGCATAAAACTGGGGACTTTATGAACCTTTAAGGATTTGCTATATTAGTAGCATTCTTTCAGATTTTAAGTCAAGTCAGTATTATAAAACATCCACCGCTCCTGCCAAGAAATATGAAGAGATGCGCAAAAAGTGGACTCGTCTGGTTGTCTGCAGCTCTTCCTTCTGTCCATTGCTCTTCAGCCAAGTCCCTCTTGTTAAACGGTCTGCTAGCTAGTCCCTTTGCTAATCACAGCAGATGAATAACCACGTGACAATTCAGAAACAAATATTTTGTATTGGCTTTCCATTGCATTTACATTTTTTTGGTGAGCCATGATGGAATGATTTTGTTTTGTCGTGTATAGCTCAAAATGAGTGCCTCTTGTTTTATTTTTGTGTTTGTATGTACCAAAGCTTCTTCCTATAAAATGCATTCAAGTGATATACTGAAATGCCTTCCTTATGTGTTTCAGGGTACCACTCCAAGCAATTGTTTGGAACAAATGTTGGATTTTTTCTTAATGGAAAGAGTATTCACATCGAATTACTCAAATGAGCAATGTAAATTAAGCCTCAGTTCCAAAAGAAGAGCTTAAGAGCTGAATTTGTTGAAGTACAATTATTCACTACATTGCCACATTCTTTCCGTAGTTTAGAGGTTGAAGGATTTTTCTTACAGATCGTATCCCTTTTAATCTGCAGTATTTTCTGCCAGCTCCCATATTATCCATATCCGTATAACTTTTTTTGAGGTATCTGCTGGAGTGAGTGAAATTAGTGTGTACTGCTGGGTTTTATTTAGCGTTTCCCCCAAGGCACATGACTCACCCACTCTGCCACTAGAACAGCAGAAAATTTCAAAATGTTACTTGATGCAGGCAGGTCTGATGCAAACTAATATTGGTACATTAAGTTTGGAGTCTTCAGTGGTGCTAAAGTCTGGAACAGTGTCACAGAATAAATTTGCATAAATGTTTATGTACAGTGGAATTTATTACAATATATTTCCTTATTGTACTGCAATAATAGAGTATTTTTAAAAATATAATAGATTATTTTTAAAAATATAATAGGTGTAAAAGATTATAATTGTGGACACTATTTAAAATTTAGGTAAGGTTAAGGATAAAGAAGGAATATTCCTATTTTTACATTTAAAAGCACAGGTATATATGTACCTCAGCTAAAAGAAGAAGAAAATCTTGTTTTACATAAGATTTTAAGGTAATTAAGATACCTTAAACCTTTCATATCCACATAGTTTCTGCAAAAATTTTTTCCGCTTTGTGGTGGAAAAGCAAGGTAAGTGTAGTCACAGCTTTTTTACCCGAAATTTATGATCATCCAGTTACGAATATGTTGAGGTTCTACATTTCTATCTTGTCTTCCAGCGCACCTTCACTTTTTATCAGCTCACTTTTCTTCTCGACTCAGTAACCATCCTTTTACCTGATTGTGACTAGACAGAAATATCCTTGGAAGCATTTGTTACCTTTCTTGAACTGGCCAGACAAAATCACTGTTGAGGTTTGCAGATGATTTATTTCACTGTTTGAAGAATCTAGGATGACAACACAATACTCCTTTTGTCCTAATGGAAACTGTTTGCAGCTGATATATTTATTTGTACTGCTTTACCTAAGAAACCAAGAAGTCTGCTACAAGTCAGAACCGTGGCAGGGCTATGACAAACATTCAGCCGTCACTATGCAAGAGCAGCTTCCATTTCCTACAAGCTCTCCTGAAAATGTTGTCCAGTCTTTAAAAAAAAGTTCAAAACCATATACTTAAATTTCACTCAGTTTTTATCTAACCCAAAGGTTTTTAACATACAACCTAATACAATGGAAAAAAAGAAAGAATTCTGTAGTCTGCTTTTTTTCCTATTCTACTTATTCTACATGGAACTGATTATCCTGGTTTTTTTCTTCCTCACTCTCCTTTCTTTTTGACAAATAATAGTGTCACAAAAACTGTGGCCTTGGTGACCTCAGAACCAATAGCAGGTGTAACCCACATTCATGACACTATTGACTAGACAAAAAAAATCTGGGCTAGATGCACAAAATTTTTGAGAAATCTTTTTCCTCTTGCCCAGCAGTATTGAGTGAGAAATCTCATGCATGTAAAATCTGAATTAAATTCTCTCCTGTGCTGCGAAGGTTGTAGCCACCCTCTTCGCTGAAAGTTTCTTAACCACATTTGGTTCAGATCCTTGCTCTGAACGAAGCAGAGAGAGCCTTTATAATTAGGTTTCTCAATGAAGATGAGAGCCCCCGTCACTCAGACATGCTGAAAAGTTTTCCTTGAAGTCCACTAATTACTGTGGCTTCATTTTGTGCAAAACATTTATGTGATCATTTAGACAACAAAATATATGACCTAGAAGGAAGAGAGATAGGACTGTTTCCAGTCTCTGCTTTAATTCCTAATAATTTCTGCAGGTTCTTCTTTCCATGCACAAAATAAAGAGTGCAATTAGAAATCAAACTTTCATGAATGATGAATCCTTTCTTCTGAATCTGTGGAATTCTCCAATAAGTGGCAGAAGTTGGGAATCACGTCACAGCAACATCCAGTACTTCAATAATGCTTAATACAAGTGGTTTTCTTCTGTATTTTCAAGATGACTCAGCAGCTCTCTAGTTATTCTTTCCCATACACCTCTAAGGAAAGCAATGCAGTTGGATAAAAATTGTATAAACTCAAAATTTATGTCTCAATATTTTAAAGTTTTGATGGATACATTTGATGAATACATAAGAGTATTTTAATTTGTTCACTGTTGTAGTGATTTTGTTACCTGATGGTCTGCATTCCGCATCAGGTAAGCACCTAATTTTGTGGAATAAGTTGAAATTTAATACAGTCAGCTTAGTATTCCTTAGTATGGGAGATGCTACAGTAGTTTCCTGATTACATGTCCTGATTAAGTGACACTTATCATTCGTATTTTTACACTTTGCATATGGTAAATTCCTTGTTTAATCCTTCCCAAGAGAATGTGAAAATAATCTACTTCACTGATAAACTTACTGTGTCGGGATACCTGGGGATTTCACATTCAAAGGATTTCAGTTCCAAGGGATGCAAATGGATATGCAGTGAGATTTTTTTCAAAAGCTGTGAAGTAGTCGACTAACTAAATCAACAAGACTCTTCTGGAATTCCGAATGCTGGTATGATGTTTTCTCAGAGGCACTCTGAATTTCGCTGGTTGGTAAGGACTTCAATAGTTCAAAAACCCTTGTAGGTGGTGAAAAGTTTCATAAATTTTAGCCAGCATGATTTTGAATTCTTGATTTGTTTAATTTCAGTATTGCTTAGTACGGTAATAATTTTTATGTATGTTGTGTTACATTTCAGAAATGCTTGAAAAAAAGCTGGAGAAAAAAAACTGGTCATAACTATGGTCCGATAGGAAATAAGAAAATTACTTGTTTTATTGATGATTTGAGTATGCCTGCAGTGGGTAGATACGGAACAGTTCAACCTCGCGCATGGATTTGGCAGCATATAGGTTATGGACACCGGTGAGCATTTATTTCTTACTTAACTTTATGCTATAATTTTTATATTGTGGTCTTGATGGGATCTCTAAACCACATAGAAACAGAAAGGTTCAGAGAGAATTTCTTAAATGGAAAATCATACTCTCCCTGGAGGTTATAAATGGTTTTAGAAAAGAGAAGCATAAAGTGAAGGGGCTGTAGAGAGTCTCGGAAGGAAAGTATCCTTCAGCTGCTTCTGATGGAGCTGCTGGATGTTGACCCCGTCAATTGACCTGATGAGAACAGGGATGTATGAGAAAAAGAAATTGATTCCCTAAATTGCAGCCTGCCAAATGTTCAGCTTGTACTACCACCTATCCTTTCATCACCCTGTAAAGACAGCAGAGAAAATCCACAGAAAGTTTATGGTACTGGTTCAAAAGAATGATCTTTCTGTGCTATGAGAAGAAAAACACAGAATATGACCACTGAAGGATAATTAAATTAATTTGGGCAATTAGGGTAATTCTCTTCTAACTTTCCAAAGGACAATTTATTTTTTTGGCAGTTAAAATATAGTAATATATTGTTTTATCAGAGTCTGTGGAAGGAGAAAATCTTCAGTTTAAAATCAACTGATTAGTGTTTGTTTTGTTCTTTTTGAGAAAGGTCTACATCTTCTTTAAATACTTAGTTGTTATTATAAATGCGTATTATATTCTTGTTCATATACAAGCATGTCACTTAGATGACATGAAAAAAACCTGTGACATGCAAAGAAAACATTGTGAATGACCTTGTTGGTAAAGAAGAAAAGTAATCAAACATGTAAAAAACCCCTTTAAATGCACATCATTCTGTGTGTAGTAGCCTTACAATTTTTGTTTCATCAAGGGTTCTTCTTTTCACCGGCACGTACGCTGTGATCTGACTGTAATTGTGACCAAGGTGAGGCAATAGCATTTGTACTGTTCTTGCATCTTCTAATGCAGACTCAGTTGAATCATATGAGCTTTTCACTAGGTCATACTTCATCTTGTGAAGGAATGATACACCAGGATACATCACAGGAATGACCTGTGTCAGCTGAATATCTTGTTAAGGAGTGAGATGTAAAGAGAAAAAAGGAAGTGACTGCTCAAATCTGAAACATCTTGAGCTCAGATAAATCAACCAGGTCTAATTCAGTGCCGTGCAAAGCTAACATCTCAATGCCCTTCTGTTTTCTTCCCAGAGCTATAAGCTATTGTAGTCTGGAATCCTTTTATTTTCTCAGAAGGACTTCAAACTTTAGATCTTAAAATTCCCTACTGGTTAAAATTGTCGATGCTTCTTTCTTTTGAATTGTTTCTTTCGAAACTAGCCAGACCAAAAAATTAAAAATCTCCATTTTACAAAACAAATCAAATTAGGAAAAAAGTTGACCATGCCATTCAGGAATTTTAAACATAACCATTTGAGAATTCTAAAATAGAGTAAAATTGTTGCAAATGCATGAAAAGAAAGAGAATGCATTATACTATGAAGTCCTGGGGAGGATATGTTCATTTAACAGCATGCCTGCATTATTTATGTGTTTTTCTTTCACTGTATTTTTTTAAACATGGTAGCTACTTGTCCTAGTTCGTTGCACCCTAACTTCTAAAGAAACAAGACACTCTCTTCACATTTGGGCAATCAGGACTCAAATTACCAGCTACGGAATACCTCTTAATTTTTTAAAATGTATTTATTTGTTTTTTTTAAAGTGGCCTCCTTTTAATTCAGCTTGAGCTGTGTCATCTGAAGAGCAGTATCTATTGGATGATGCTGCAAAAAAGGAGTGATCTTTTAAGCCTTCCATCACTTCCATCACGCACTCTGTGATGTTTTCTCTTAGGTGTGCTTGATGACAGTTGTTTTACATAGCTCTTAGAGCCAGTCAGGTTTCATACATGTCAAGATGATCTTTGCCGGTTTTTTTTTCTCATTGAAACCTGTTAATTTTGTCTGCTCTTATCTATCATGGTTGTGCACATTCTCAAACTGATTTGAGCTTCCTTTGACCGTGTTGTAATCATTCAAGTTGATTTGGAGCCAGTTTCATTCAAAAAATCTCTTTACCATCATCGGAATGTTTTGTGAGAATGTAATTGCTTCATTTCAACAAAAATTTTGAACAAAATATTATGTGATAGAAATTGTGGGATTATTCTGAATTTTAAAATATCCATCCTTATTTGATACTGCTATGGCCATTTGTATTCCAGATTTCCTGTGGGCCAGAAATGTTGATTCTTCCACTGAAGTGAAGCCTGAAAAATGTACAGTATGTTGTCACCACTATTAATCAAACTACATTTTCTTTCTCAGGTATGATAGCAGAAGCTAACTCTTAAAGGTATGCATAATTGTCAGTATGTTGCCTGTATGAATCCAACTGCTGGCAGCTTCACTATCAGCCCTAGGCTGCAGGTAGGGTTTGAAATGTCCTATTATAGCAATCCTCTATTTAATACATGAGATGATTACTATTTAGCTTTTCACTGTAATAGGTAAGAGACAAAAAGGAGTAGGAGAAAACAGTGTCTGAAACGGTACAGGTTCAAAATACTGTTGTTCCTATGGCTAAACAGAAAGAGACAAACCATATTTATGATACTGAGATTTCTCTGAATTTCAGTTGCAACCTCATGGGGTCCTTCACCTGGCAGATGTGCCCTTGAGGTTCATAGCCAGATGTGCAACTGCTGTAGAACTGCATCAAGAATGAGGCTAAAAATGAAGTGTTTTCTGCGACACACAAGTAACTGTATTTTCACCAGGCTGTATTGTCATTTAATACTTCGTTGACTGCTGTCTGATGCTGAAGAATATTTTTTTTTCCCTTTTGATTTTTCAGAGACATTTTGCAGCATTTGCTTTGAACTTTACTTTTTCAGATGCCCTGACTACCATCTATAGCAAGATAGTTTGCTTCCACTTCCAGCAACATGCTTTTACTCCATCAGTAATCAAGAATATTCCAGCCATAGTACAAGCAGCCATATGGCTTCACCAGGTGGTCGTTCGAAACTTCCCACCAACTGCTATTAAGTTCCACTATATCTTTAACATGAGAGATCTCTCCAATGTTTTCCAGGTCTATATCATGGGTTAATTTTCTACCTAACAGCACTCTGTTATTGCTGCTCTTTATTATTTAATGATGTAAATTGGCTAGTGGACCAATGAAGAACAGATGGCCTTTGTATAAAGTAGAAAATAGCCCCTGCCCTGAGGTGACTATGGGCAGGCAGATGAAAAGGGTCGAAAGCTGAGAAAGAAGTGATATTTAGTGGAAATAGAGTAATGATCTGCAAAATTCCCTATGCTTCCTTACTGTTTTGAGAAGGGAAGGTCAACATTTGTTTGGAGGGAAGAACAATTTTCTGGAGACTATGTAGAATGAAACAGAGATTGAAGAAGCTCTGAAGCAGGGGCTGAAACCAGTAGCCAAACAGAGCAGGGATTAAAGAGAAAAATGAGGAAAGGATATAATACTGTTAGCAAATCCTGGTCCCTCTTTTAAAATCAGGTGAGTCTGGTCCTGGTTTGACTCTACCTTTTCCTGCTCCTTGGAGTGCAGCTCTGTTCTCTTCCAGAACCTTCTTGCCTGCCCACCCCATGGATCATCATGAACTGTTAGCAAGTAGGCAAGGATTTGTCAGATCTCCTATTAATACTGCCCTGTATAACACATACTCGGTTTGATCTCCATGTACTGGCCCATCATGCACATTTGCACCCATCCTGGTGTGGAATTTATTAAGGAAGGAAGTTTGAGGTGACAGCTGAGGAAGTGCTAATTTTTTCATGATAAACTGTGTCTTGTTTTCTTGAGTGGTATTGCAAAATGGGGCTAGTGAACACGCAAGATCCTTGCAGTGCTGATACTTCCGTGTGTCCTGTACTGCATCAGGGCCTCAAACCCTAATGAGTCACCCAAGTGTGTCAGTCAGTGGAGAGCAGACATTTGTTTAAACTGTATTTTGCACACTCAGTTGGCTGGAGAACTCGCTAATTTAGAGGCATTCTTGTTCATGTTAAAGAATAAAGCATGATGTGTGTTTGATATCTACTCATTGTGATTAATGTCTTTTAAAGAAGACTAACTGATATACTGCAGGTGGGCTATTTAATGCCAGATAACGTAATTTTTAAAAATATCTCTATATATTGTGTTATCTTTAGGGCATTCTGTTTGCTACACCTGACTGCTTACAACAACCAAATGATCTTCATCATCTTTGGCTTCATGAATCAGCACGTGTCTACGGGGATAAACTGGTGGAAAACAAAAGACTGCAATTTCTTTCATAAAATGATAATGGACATTATGCACAAGTATTTTGAGGTATGTTGGTAGCTTGAAAGTATTTTGCTTAATGCCAGCAAGTTAAAAACTGGGTGGTGAAAGCTCTTATTTACTGGAACCATAAGAAGCAGTAGCATCTTTTTATCCTCAACCCCCAACCAAAGCAGGTGCCAGAGTAAGTGAAAAGGGGAAAAGGAAACCAAGGAAGCTTTCCCTTTGAGAAGCTGTGAATGACAGGTGGTTATTCTTACCTTGACTATGATGTTTGACTAGCAGAGGACTGTAAAGCATCTCTATTGCAGTGTTGTTAGTAACTTACAGCAAACACTTTAGCCTTCCCTGGAGGTGGGAGGTGGCAACCTGTCTGTAGACACGACTCTTCGTGTCCTTCACTGGATGTGTGGAAACAAGTTGCAATCTTCGTTTTGTGTGTCCTGATTCTGTGCTTCAAACCACAAGAATAATGTAGGGTTTTTTTCTTTACTAATTCTGTATTAATTCTTTTGTATTAGTTTTCTTTCTCTGAATAGTTTGAGTATTACGTATGTGTATGTATGTGTATCTATATGCATGTATATTAAAAATTTGAATTAAGTGATTTTTCAAATAATTTTAAATTGCAGTCTCTCTTCAGGCTTCAGAGCACATCAGTAAAACAGCATGTACTTTCTAAGCTGTGAGCACTGTTGGTTATCCAAATAAAAGTACTTGTTATCAGAATTAAGCTATTAAAGAGTTAAGACACTGTAAATTGCAAGACATATATAAAAGAGAAATGCAAGTTTCATTTTGACCTTTCTGTTGTATGGGGATGAGGGGTTTTGCGGTACAAATACTGCATATATAAGCCAGGAAACAAGTATGCTCCTTTGCCTTTATGTTCTCAGTTAAGTTTTGTTATGTATGCCTCTTGTTTCCTTAACTTGTCATAGATAATGAAATATAGTACCTCTCAATATTGTTCATTGTATCAAACATGGCACAAGGAAGACAAAATAATGTCATATATTATACAGTACTGTGGCATATATAGTTTCTTCTGGAATTAACCTGTGTTGGTGCCAATACCAAGGATGAATTAACTAGTGCGTAACTAGTGCAGACCACAATACTGTTTCTACTTGCCCTTCAAAAGCTCTTCACTTCAAAGCATACTCATTTTGCAGCAGACAAAGCAGCTAAAACATGAACTAAAATGAACATATTAAATGTATGTATATTTGATTTTTAAAAAAGCAAACAGTTTTCTTAACAGTTGGGGAGGAGGGAGAAGAAAAAGAAAAAGGGAGTGAGTATTTGAATGTATTTGGCAAAAAATGAAATCAGTTCTTTTTTCCCCTTCCTTTCCAATTTCTATTTGCCAGTAAAAAAAGGAGTGAAAAGAAATAGAATAAGGATAGGAATGAGGACACCAAACTGGAAAATTTAAAATACTTTGCAGTGTTTGAACCTAGATTGAACAGTGGCTTCCCGTGACAAAGAAATTATTACTCCTTAGTTTTACATAGCTTAGGCATGAACAATTAAAGATATAAATAGCTTTACTAGTAGTTGTTTGGAGTCTGGCTGTTTGGAGGTACTGTGCGAATGCTTTGAGCCCATACTTGCACCTACTTTTAGTCTTTCAGTGTACTCACAGTGCATAGGTACACCAATCGCTGTGTTAATGGACTGTTTTTTCATATNAGGTACTGTGCAAATGCTTTGAGCCCATACTTGCACCTACTTTTAGTCTTTCAGTGTACTCACAGTGCATAGGTACACCAATCGCTGTGTTAATGGACTGTTTTTTCATATGCTGTGTTTGGGGCACTTTTTGTCTATTGTTTTTTTCTCTCGCTATGTGGTAGAACGTGGAAGACCAAGTGTTGCTGCTCATCTATTGCCATTTTGCAAATGGCAGAGCAGACCCTTGCTATAAGCCAGTGAAAGGCTGGGAACCACTGAGGAATATACTTGAGGAGTTCCTAGACAGCTACAATGAAATGCATGCTTCTGTGAACCTGGTTTTATTTGAGGGTGCCATGCAGCATGTGTAAATGGAATATCTATAAAAGGAGCAAGTAATTCATAATGATGCTATCAATGTTTGCATGAAGTTGTTGCTTTTTACTGGTCTTTGTTTCCAAGGAAGGGAAAATGCTTTTAAAATTAGATTAATTCAAAACAAGGACAAGTAATACTTTAAGCGTATACTAAATAATGCCACTGCATGGCAGAGCTGAAGTTGCTTTGCTGCCTAGCCTTGCGTGTTTTTAAGTCTTAAACCAACCCAGATTTCTAAGTGTCATCATAGATTTTTGTTGTTTTATTTTATTTATCCATAGATTTTTTTCCATATGTATTCTTACCTTATCTCAGTTTAATGTAATTTGTTTTTCTCATGTTGGGCAATATCTTAGTACCCATCATGGCCCAAAATCTGTTCCTGTTTCTCAAATCTGATTAACTACATCTGCTTTGTTTTCCTGCATGGCAGAAAACCAGCCAGTTTTCAAAAGAGAAAGTGAAGATTTTGCTGAATAAGTGAGGCATAGACTTCATTGTTGCTCCCTGTCGTTATTTATAATCGTTCTTCAACACATACAGTTGTTCTGGTCATGTATGATATCAGTGATTTCCAGAAAGAGACAGAGGCCAGTGCTGGCAGAGCTTAGTTTTGTTAAAGCAGTTTCTATTATTTGCAGTGTCAAATCATTTAACACGGAACCTTTTCTTCTCATTGAGTTGGACTAGGATTTCAGTGTCATCGTTTTTCACTTTGCACATATTCAGGCAGGAGCTATATAGGAGGAGGCACTCTTGACAAAGCAGTCTATTGTAGAAGTTCCTCTCCAAGAGGATTAAAAAAGAGCTTAAATTACAAAGATAATCGTATGGATCTTTCATAGGGACTGTAGATTTTGTTCTGCCTATTTAGAGGTTGATGTGATAATCATCAGAAATGCAGACAGAAGCCTTCTCAGGTATCACTAGTTCTGCTTGAAAATGTTGGTAAGCCATTATCTTCTCTCTGATGTCTAGTGACCGAGAGTAGTATCCCAGTTTGGCAAATAAAGTGGCAGGGCATCTTAGCCTTACAGTTTGGCGGTCTCAGAAAAGTACACGTGAAATTAAATCCTGTAAATTTTTTCCACACCTTTTATGTTGTGGGGTTTTTTATGGATCCATTGTGAAATCATGAATAAGACTGACAAAGCTCTACAGTGAGGTCAAAGAAAATTGGCTTCCAATAATGTTTTGGTTGAACAGGTTTCTACCTCTTTATTAGATTCAACCAGATTAGACACATTATCCCTTTACTTAAGAAGGTTCACATAGATGTTTTTTCAGGGATTACATTTTTAGTGGCATGAGAAACAAAGAGAATGAGGGGGTAGCTTTTGGGGGTTTTTTCGTTGATATATGGAAGAGATTTCTTTTAATGTCTTAAACATAGGGGTTTTGGGGAAGAATTACGTCAATACTTACATTTGAAGATTCTAGCAACTAAATCTTGTTTAATTTTGGGCCAGTTTCTCAAGTTTTCCCATGATCAGCAAATAAAAGCATGCCTTATGTAGTCTTGACTAGATATTCCAAGAGTAAATTAAAGTTTGATGCATGTTTTTCATGAATTAATTCATTATCCTTCAGCCTTTGAGGTACAAACTGCCGGGTGTGAAATTTCTCATGTGCTCCTAGGGCCCAGTCAACCTCCCTTCAAATTAACTAGGTCTTTATTCTGAGTCCAGTCGGGATCCATCAGTATCTTGGAACGATAAACTGGAGCAGCTCACAAGCAACCAGGCAGTTCTGGTCATTGTAGAGGTCAGTACAGACCTTCAATATTTGACAAATGAAAAGAGCTTTTCGTTCTACTTCGTCAAAAATTTGAAAGAAACAAAATGCTGACGTGAACATAATGTACCTTTAAGTGTCAGAAGCACATTACCACAAAAATGGACAAAAAAGGAAGGAGGGGAAAAAAAAAAGAAAGTGTGATGCAATAAAAAGAAATTCAGAAACATGGCTAACGAGGTTGTTGAAGTCTGTGTTACGTTATTGTTTTTTTGTCATCAGGTGCCGGATCAGTCGTATTCTAGAAGCCCCTAGGAGTTATGCACTTCTGATTGGAGTAGGTGGTAGTGGTAAACAAAGCTTGTCGAGGCTGGCGGCATACATCTGCTCCCTGGAGGTTTTCCAAATCACACTGAAGAAAGACTACGGGATCCAGGACCTGAGGGTAAATGAATAGATACTATTTGAGTCCGTTGAGTTCACTGCTTCAAGAATTCGTTGTTTTGTTGTTACACAGGCTTGATAAAATCACAGGCGAAGCAGTGTAACTTACAGTAACAACCCCTATGGTTCCTGTGGTTTCCAGTTGTACCTCCCATTTTCTTTATCTCTGAAAAAAAGAGTGGTCAAAAGGTGTTTTAGTGTCTGTTTATATGCTTCACAGAATTTTGGTAATTTCTCCACTTTTTCCAAGGCAGCTACTTGACGCACTACAAAGACGTGATTGGAGTTTGGGTATTTAAAGTTAGCTTTGTTACAAATTTTTACATGTCGTTGCACACGTATTGATTTAGTGAAATAAAATTCTGTCCTTGTTGCATGCGAGTCATTTAATAATTTAAACCGGTCCTGTGCAAAAGTAAGGAATATAGTTGAGTGAGGTGCTCTATCAGGCTTACAGACTTCAGGACCTTGCAAGGCTGAGCCCTTTGTGTGTGAGCAAACAGGGAAGGAAGGAATATTTTCTTCCTCTTCACTCCATGTGGACCACAGCGATGCTTCTGAATCTCAGACAAGGCTAAAAGAGGATCTGATTATGGCCAAATTTAGTGGATGGTGGTCCCCAAAAAGCCCTTCTTTTGGCCTCGGGCCATGGCCAAACCACCACATTGTGTGCAGCCTGAGGCATCAGTTTTCAGAGAGGTACACGCTGTTCTGTTTCGGAAAAGTGCTGAGTCATCTTCAGTGTCTTAAATAGTGCCTAACTTCTTGTGCCCTTGCCTGGGCAAATGAGGTGCAGTGAAAGATGTGGGCTCAAGTGGTCATTTCCCCCTTGCTAATTCCAATCAGGGAAGCATCTAAGCCTCTGTTAACAAGCCTGAGGATTTGCTTTCTGTTAGGTCATGTGGCAACTTGTTCGTATCAGTCAGCACTGCCCTTAATCTGTGTTTCAAATGTGACCACACTTCAATGCAACTGATGTGGGCTGTTGTTTTTTTTTTCTAGAACCTAATGCCAAAAAGCATTCAGTGTTTGTATTGCTGCTAACACGATGGTCCGATGCCATGTCTCTCTCCAGGCTACCCATGTGAGGACAGCAAAAGTAACAGTGCACCAGTGCAATACTCGGGCTTCTATTTTTTTTTTTTTTGAGAAAACTCTCCTAAATAAATAATTAATAATAAAAAAAGCCTTGCAGAGAAATATCAGAGTTTAAAATGGATTTGACAGTTCAGTGCAATTCCCAGACATTATCGATATGGTTATGGATGTTCTTGATGGGGAATTTTATTGCTGCAACGTCCCTTTTNTGTCCCTTTTTTCAGGACATTCTGGGGGGGGGGCATATTTCCTTGATTAGTAGTCCATTTTGATCATTGCCACTAGGGCATGTCAAAACCTCAGTGTTTGATATGGAAAACAGAGGGAAACGTCTTTTCCCTTTGGATATTATGCAGCAAATTAGCAATATGTAAATAAACTGAAAAAAGTAAGGAGAAGTCAGCAATGCATTGCCATTCACTAACATGCATTTCACACTTTTTCTGTATCAACGTTTTAACAGAATATGAATTATTGCTTCCTTTCCTTACAGGTAGATCTTGCCAGTTTGTACATCAAGACTGGTGCCAAGAACATGCCCACAGTGTTTTTGCTGACAGATGCCCAGGTTCCAGATGAACGCTTTCTTGTGCTGATGAATGACTTGTTGGCATCAGGTGATTAGACCAACACATTTCTTGAAAGATCTTTTCCAATGACAAATGATCTGTGGTTTCAATGAACTTTAAAGAGATTATTTCTCTTTCAAGTTTTGTAGGGGGAGCTTTTAGAGAGGCCAAGTCATTCCATCCAGCTTGAGCACTGAGAGTCTAACTTGCTTAAGAAAGTGTTGCCCACTGAGGAGACGAATTGCTAAGGCTTGTTGAGCATAAGCGCGTTGGTTGGGGGGTGATAGGAATCTCTCTTTGACTTAATGCCATGTTTGCTTTGATATGATTTCACTGACTTCAAAGCAATGTCTTTGTGACTGCACAAGTGTAACCGACAGCAATGCAGTTTCCCCCATGTTTTGAAAATTAGATAATCCAGATTCTGAATATAGGGATCTGGAGATAGGGTGAAAGAAAAATGGGAATAATACCATGCTGTATAGTTGGAAAGCATCTTGAAAGATTTTTTTTTTTAATTACTATTTATTTTTGCAACCAGACTGGAAAACAATTTTCTAACAGCCTGTAAAAAAAAGGAAGCACTATTCTGAGGCATACGTAATTTATGAGTGAACTTCCTATCAGGGCAAATATTTTTGTCTTTTTAAAACAATGTTGTTTTTTCTCCCTTATAAAAATAATTGTTCTTTAGGTAAAAAGATATGGGGAACAGGAGGAAACTGTTTTGTTACCTGATCTATCTATTATCGTAGCATAGTTCTAGCTATATGCGTAAACCCCTCTGTGATAAATACTGTGTAGAAGATTATTTCTCAGGTTGTGTTGTGTAAGGCTTCTCCTAACTACCACTTTGTCTTTTTGCAGGAGAGGTCTATTCAGTGATGAAGATGTGGAGGGCATAGTTACAAGAGTTAGAAAAGAGGTCCGAGCCCTGGGCCTGATAGACACCAGCGAAAGCTGCCGGAGGTCTTCTTGAGTAGAGTGCGGCTGCAGTTAAAAAAGTAAGGCGTATCTTAGGGGACAGAGGCAATATTGAGCTGGTTAAAGCCACAACATATTTCAGTTGTCTTATAACCCCACATATGTTGGCGTACTTCTCTTGAAAGACACGTTCTCTGACACATGACCCCGAATTTGCTTCTCTTGTGTTACTCCTGTAATGGCCTCCTCTATCTGGAGGCTTGGTGTATGCTGAGTTTTACTCCTGGGCCTGGCTTCTGACTTCCTGCCTGTTCATAGGAAAGTCACGTAGCTACTCTGTGTCTTACTTTCATGGTCTTATGTTTTGAATGCAAAAATGGATTTCAGAGAGAAGTAAGATGCTGATGAGGAGTTAGTAGTGCAGTTAGTGAGATTGTAAATGTTCACTAACTACACACATAGCAGTTCTGCATGTGTAGTCAACTCTTCAGTCGTTTGTGCAAATGTTTAAATTTCACAGTAAATGTTATTTTTTTTCCGTTTTTCTATTACCATTTAAAACTCGGAAAATAAAAATATCCATGTAGCTGTTTTCAGGTCAGAAGCTGTTTAACAACACAGCTTAATATGATACCACAATTGCAACAAGTATCTCTCTTAGAATTCCGTTTTAGAGATAATGTTGTTGAGGTTTACTGTAGTTCTCTCTGGAAAGCAGAAGTTGGGAACTCTGGTTTTGGAGTGAAATCTTTAGGAACTTTTGGGTTATGCAGGCTTCAATTTTATACATAACCCGAAATGTATGTTACTGTTAAGAAAATTAAACATCTGAAAAACCATTAAGCCTTTAGAAAGAGAGTGTTTCGAAAGGAATATATGCCCCGTACTTTGTGTATTAGACTGATCTGTTTGATTGAGGATGAGAAGAGTCTTCCCATAGCAGATTATTCCACAGCAATTTTCTGTGCGGGTTTTTTCTTCTTCTTCTGACATGTTTAACCACCACTGATCTAAAGACCATTCCTATTTGGTTATGAGATTTTTTTTTTTTTATACCACAGTTCATGCCACGGTTGATGCACTTTATCAGATACCACTTTCTCATTTCTCTTCTCATCTTCTCTCTTTTTCTTGCTTTAGTTTTGCTGATGCCCCTTCCTATCTCTAATTTTAGTGCCATCACTTCAGTCTCTCCACAAATTTCTTGTTTAACTTAAAGGCCGATGGAGACTTGTACGGGATCTAGTGTGACATATTCTGTATTGTTTTAATTTTTCCAGACTTCAGTGACATGGTCAATAGTGGTGCTTACCTTCTGTATATTTTTCTAGTCAGTGCTATTTGTCTCTGTTTCATGACTATTGCATCTGTGTACAGTTTTTAAAAAAGGACAGGAAAAAAATTATGTTGTCTAATATCTCTCTTCAGTTTATTCTTTCCCATTTCTTTCCCTTTGTGTTTTCCTTATGCCCCCAACAATTTCTTCTTTTTCTTTTCTTTTTTTTTAAGGGCATTTTGAAAGCCGGCTTTCAAATGCCTTTTACCTTGCAACCATTTCACCAGTTCCCCTGCTGTGCAAATTAGCACTTCTAGAGGCAAGAACAGGAGATATCCCTTCATGTTGCAGGGTAGGAGAGTAGTGACATTATAGTACTGAAGGAGACATAAATTTCATGAGTTAACACACTGGCAGATATCTGTATGGACTTCTAGTTAGTGCTGGGTGACCTATCACCACCTCCTTTCCCTAGATTTGTAGAATAAAAGACTAATAAAATGTGAAAGAGAAAAACAAAAAAGGGAGAATTTAAACAGTTTCAGAATGTCAAAGCTTAGTGAAGTGATGTAGTCTCATTTTTCAATTTCATTTTAAGAGCCCAACATCCTACATTAAGCCATGTTTCCCTTGTGCTCACACCTCATCTTATACCCTACAGTTCTGTTTATGGTGAAGAATCTGTAGCTCAGGAGCCCAAATTNAAATATATATATACACCTAAGGATTTCAAAAGCTTTTGTGATGAATGATGAAATAAATTAAAAAGGAAGAATGCTACTTAAGTAAACAAAGTTGATGGCCAAACATCGTGAATGGTAAGGTGCTGACAATGCTAAGGCATGGCATTGCATAGGCTGAGAAGTTTCTAAGACCCACTGATTTACTGCAGCTTCGTAAGTTTTTCAGTATCCCACATGTCTATGTAGTAATGACTCTTAAATACTCTGTACGTTACCAACATTTTCTATGAAAATAAAGGCCAGAAGAAGCAACTATTTCTCGAAAGCATGGATATGAGGCATGGCCTCTCAGTCCTGCTGTCTCTTTGAGCTCCATCTGATTTTATTTTATTCTTTTGGTCATGGCAACCTTTCAGCATTTTCCCCAAAATGGTAACACCGTGCCTAAATGCCTTACAGCCCATCTCCTACACAAACATACTCCTAAATGCACTCTTTCCAGTAAGCATACTCTTTACAGCATTTCATCTTTGCATGTTTTTAGAGTTCACATTTCCTACTAGCTCATCGCGGTTTCCTCAGCACTCTTAAACATCACTCTGTATTCTAAAGCCACACNAGATATCTGTATGGACTTCTAGTTAGTGCTGGGTGACCTATCACCACCTTCTTTCCCTAGATTTGTAGAATAAAAGACTAATAAAATGTGAAAGAGAAAAACAAAAAAGGGAGAATTTAAACAGTTTCAGAATGTCAAAGCTTAGTGAAGTGATGTAGTCTCATTTTTCAATTTCATTTTAAGAGCCCAACATCCTACATTAAGCCATGTTTCCCTTGTGCTCACACCTCATCTTATACCCTACAGTTCTGTTTATGGTGAAGAATCTGTAGCTCAGGAGCCCAAATTGCACAGTGCAATTCTTTGAACCAGCATATCTCGCCGGTTTTGTTTTGATTGTTTTCAGTCTGGAACTTGCAATCAATTCTGCTGTTAATGTACTGAGAACATGCCGTCTACGTAGGTGCAAATTTATGTCAGTGTAAGTTGGAAGTGTATCAAAGACAGTGGATTGTACCATTATAAAATATGGCCCCACAAAATATGGAAGTGTGTGAGAGGACATATATCATAGAATCATAGAATGGTAGGGGTTGGAAGGGACCTCTAGAGATCATCCAGTCCAACCCCCCTGCTAAAGCAGGTTAGCCTAGAGCAGGTTGCACAGGAATGCATCCAGGCGGGTTTTGAATATCTCCAGAGAAGGAGACTCCACAACCTCNTGCTGTCTCTTTGAGCTCCATCTGATTTTATTTTATTCTTTTGGTCATGGCAACCTTTCAGCATTTTCCCCAAAATGGTAACACCGTGCCTAAATGCCTTACAGCCCATCTCCTACACAAACATACTCCTAAATGCACTCTTTCCAGTAAGCATACTCTTTACAGCATTTCATCTTTGCATGTTTTTAGAGTTCACATTTCCTACTAGCTCATCGCGGTTTCCTCAGCACTCTTAAACATCACTCTGTATTCTAAAGCCACACGTGCTATATTTTAATTCTGAGCTCAATCTGTTGCTTAGTCCCTGCACAGACAGTTTTCTTCATGAACTGCAGATCTCTGCTACAAATACTTGCTCCCATTTCTTGAACAAGTTTCCTCATTGTGTGATTTCCTCATGTTTGAAAGTTTACAGTCCCTCGGTGGCCATTGTGAAGTCCCAGCATTAACAACTAAGTCTGCTGGTTTTAGGAGAATACTATTTCTCCAGTTTCCTTCTAATAGGCAGATTTGGCTGGACTACTTAATTACTTAAGTCCTTATACTGCTCTCCTCCTTGCATAGTCCTGTCTGTTAGCTGGCTCCCCGTTTTCTAAGGAACTCGGCAGTAAAGCAATTTCACGCTTCAGCCAGAATTAACGTTAAACATAGGCAGTGCAGGTGCCCTGCATTGCCACAGGCGATCTTGCCCATATTACTACTATTACTTTGCTGTTAAATCATTTCCAAGTCCTCTTTCATTGGGACATGTTAACATTTTCCTTGTGGCCTGTTTCACCACTGACAGAACGTCTCTTTTATCTGTGAATCCGAGAGGAACTTGGGCAGACCCGTCACAGCTCAGCTTTTGGCCACGTCTTGTGGTTTTTCCTTTGAGGGCATAAGTACATGTGCTGATCAGCCTGGCTGCTTTAATCACAGCCAAAGAGAACCGTGTTTCTTAGGGTTTCTAGTCATATGTTAAACTAATACTAATCCCAGATGTGATTATATTTGTCTGATTCAATGGGAAATAAGAGTTCAATTGATCACTTGATCCGTCTCGCCTCCTGAGTAATTTCTGGACTCACCAACCAGTTGCCACCAAGGCGGCAGGTGGATGAGGGACAGGCAGAGTTACTGCCATCCCACTGAATGAAGGCTCAGTTATGGTATTAGACAGCCAAGAAGCCATCGAGGATTTCTAAGTTCTGTAGCACGCAAAACAGCTGCTTCTGCAGTTGGCAGGCTCTCACGGAGTTCCTGCTTCTCTGTGAAAAGCTCCAGGCTTTTGTCATTTGGATGTCAGCCATCTCTTCTTGAGTACTTAGAGAGCTGATTTTTAAGGACACATCTATATTAGTAAATTTATGAGGTTTGTTTTGTGGTCCTGAGGACTGCTGTCATGACATGGCTGGCATCAACGTGGCTTAGCTTTTCCCTTGCTCTGCTCACAAAATGATGGTGGTGGCGTAGAGCAGGTTAGGAACAATTCCTGGTCTGTACGGCTCCTTACTTCCGCTGCAGCGCTGCATAGTTTCACATGGGAAAACCATGCAAGTGAGTGTGCTGACACTTAAATAGGATGGGCCCTGTCAGACCAGCGGCTAAGCATGTGTCAAGGTGCTCTTTAGTTCTTTAGTATTAAGAGACACTGTTGTCTGTCTTGCTCTGTTTGAAGCACTCAGTGAACCTAGAGAGCTCGGGTATCTGAGATAAGCAGGAGGAGGTTAAGCCTAAAAAGACTGTAAAAGACTCATCCGTAGTGAGTGACATGTGAGTGTGAGGCTCAAATGGGACATTTGAGAAAAGAGGGGGTTTGTGTTCTTAGGAGTGGTGGATGTTACATGAAAATTTATATTAATTTCACATGTTACCAATTCTTTTGTCCACACTGATTGTCTTCATTACTCAGTTGTGAAAATTTATATCTTAAAAATATCAGATGAAAGACCCTTGTGTAGTCCCTCTCAATCCACATTTCTTTCGAAGAAAGGGATGGGGCTATCTTGGGAGCTTCCTAAGTTTTTCTATTATTATATGAAATACCCTCACTAAAATATTTATTTCCTGGTTGTCTTGCAAGAAATGAAGGATTTCTTACGTGGAGCATTCTACTCTTTTTTTTTTTTTTCCACTCTGTGAAATTAGACTGTCATTTATGGCTTGGGCAGAAGATAAATGTTTTCAAAATATGACCTCCTTGCTTAAGGAAAGATTGCTCAAAGTGTAGTTAGTAATAATTACTCATTTTTCCTCCCAGGTCTCTTGTTATCAGATCACATGACATCATCATTATTCTGCGTGCAAAGCAAGCAGTACACTAGATCCTTTATAATATTGGGAATTCACTAGTGGGTACCCAAATGAACCTGAACACAAGCCGCATCAAATCCTTGCCTGATGTAATTTTACCAAACTTCACTAAAGCTAAGGGATATAGAAAGGTTATGCCATGGTGAGGATCTGATTACCTGCTTTTTATCACTACTTTTTCAAGTATAGGAGGCATCCTATTTATTATTGTCCACAAAAATTAATTAAAATAAACAGTTATCTAATTAGATGAGTGTTACATTATAGCTAGGGATGTGCTGCAGTCTACTGTCTAACCATACAACTTAGTAAAAATTACTCAGTTGTAACTTCATGTTTTAGAGAAAAGTAATGGAAATTTTAAATAGTGTGTTTAAATTTGAGTTCTAGAACTAGTTATCCCGAGAAGTATTTCATTAAAAGATTGAGAAATTGTTCTTCTAAACTTCATCCTGACATGATAATCTACAAAGTTTGTGTGGAGGTAACTGATTTCACCTATTGCTACCTTCAAATTGGATTTAATTGTTTCTCTTCATTTTCTGCAAGGTTTCTAGAAGTCAGATCTGTTGCTATTCTCCTTATTATTAGCTTTTGCAGATCCTCTCATCTAGTCCCTCTCTTCTTAGCCTTCATAGCAGTTGTTTTCAGGTGTTACCTTTTGCTGCATAATCTGCACCTGTGAAATAACAACTAGGTATTTGAATAAGTCTGCATTGCAAGCAGAAGATTGGTGTATCTCTATTTCCCGTATACTAAATTCACCTGCCTTTAAACTAGCGGTTTTCAGGGATGTTATAACAGTTGACCCCAGGATACTTACTCAGGTATATTTCCTTTATCTTGGTTGGGCTTTTCAGCCGAATAATCCTGGTAGGACTAGTGTATGTCTGGTACTTCTTGCAAAGACTTTCACTGGGACTTGCTTACCGTGTTCAGCAACTTGAGCTAGATGAGCTGTTGCTTCAGCTGTTCCTCTCCTGTCTGTCTTCAGTTGTCACTGTTGACCTCCTTCTCCATACCCATTTGTTATGAAAGTTAACTGTTGAGAGGCTTTTGTGTCCTGTGGTTATCTGCATGAGCTCCAGTAGTACTGTGCTGGATAAACATGAGATTAGAACAAAGATTAGAACATACTACTGTAATATTCTCTTTAAAACTTTCAGAATTTTTTTTGAGACATGACCAAGGGCAAGGAGAGAACAGATGAGTACGGGTATGACTTAATAAATCCAGAATGTAGATGCTCGGATAAAGTCAAAAGTAAACAATCCTGAAAGGTCAGCATTATCTTTTCAGGGATTCACAGTTCATATAAACTAATGCAGCTCCTCATAGATACAAGTAGCTCTTTTAAATCACTCCTAACAAATTACATTGGGTAGAGAAAGCACCTTCTCCCCTAAAGTTCAACATGAGGTTGATTTAAAAAGGGCATAAATAGTGATCGTTCCATACAACCAGTTGCTTAATATTTAGAGAGGATAAAATATTACTTAGGGTACAAGACTAAGGAAAACACAAAATTCTGATTTGTGTTTAGCAAATAGTCCAAGACTTTGATTTGGACTCTTCTTGCAGTCCACTGCTTAGAGAGTTAAGTCCAAATACGAGCAATGTGAGCAGCGTGGGAGGGTGTAGAAGATGTAACTTCTAGCAAGACGCTATATGGTTTGCAGCAATGGAGGTGTGATAGATTCAGTTTGGCACCACTGCTGTAGCAAGGGCACTTGTGAGAAGCACATTGAAGAGGGGACGGTTATCCATTACTGCTGCTACCATAGCAGGGATGGCATGCAGATCTGAGAAGGTGGCTGCTAGAGGAATAACAGAGGAGAAAATGAGGTGCCCCAAGCATCAACATTGCTCACCGTGCCTCTGATATTATAACTGAACATAGAATTTTATCAGAAAATGAGGTGACATGAATGAGAGGGAGAGAGAATTTCTAATTGAAGGATACATGGTATAAAAGAGAAGAAATTTCAGAAAACTCAGAGATGTCTTAAAGTCTTTGAGATCGTGAAACAGACCTAGCAGATTCTTCATGTACGTTTCTCCTCTGACTCAGAGTTTTGGGGTGGAGACCATTTATTTTTCTATCGTTTTGATTGTTTCTTCATTATTTGCCCTTCTTTCTGATCAGCCTGATAAAATTTTGTTGTAAATTCCAACATCTTTCTGTGGTCTTTGTACAGTTTTAGTGTAGTTTTCATCACTTGGCTAGAATGGATTTCTACATGGACATTTCTGCCATTTGCCTCTTCATGCTGAACATATTCGAAGTAGATGACCTTTTCTTCCGTACCTTAGACCAACTTGCTGATCGACCTGTCTTTGTAACATCCCTGGACAACCTGGACTCCACTGTGTTTTTGCATGGGTGTCTACATTTCTGCCTAAACTCTTGAAGATGGAGGAGAACATTATCATCTTGCAAATATGAGAACATAGAGTGCTTCATGAAATTCTTGCAGGAGTCAAAGGTCACAAGCGATTTTAAAACCAGGTCTTGCGGACATGTTCTCAAGTACTTTCTAGACAAACGTGCAAATCGCCTGTGGTGAGAAGAATTTTAGGTTTGTGTAAGAGAGGTATCTTTCTCTGTTTAACAATAAACTAGATCCAGTAGAGTGACCAGAACAACTACGGCAATTCAAAACTCTCTTTTAATGTGAAATAGTCCTCTACATCCCATTCCATGAGACAGAGAAAAAATGCACGATGAGATCTTGTGTCTCTGGGACACTGGTAAGCATACTGGAAATGGAATTACGTACTAGTGAATACCCTCTATTTAGGAATATAAAGTAGTAAATGGATTAAAAAATGGTGGAACGTGCTGTTAATTCACAGTGCAGTCTAAAGCATGGGCTTGAGGGCTTTAATTTGTTGAATATGGTTCACTCACCAGTAAAGATTTCAGTGAATTCTTCTCTATTTTATGCCCCATTTAGCATTTTAGCCTGCATCATTTCTCTTCTTGTCTGTCACAACATGGGAGACTGTCATTGCTTCCGTTTGCCTTCCTTGCTGCTTCTTCTTGCCCTTTTTCCAGTCCTTTTTATTTTCAGATTGTTTCTCACTTCCACCTTTCACCTCTTCTGTTTCCACCATGGCTCCCAGCAGAAGGGACCACTTACTCTCTTCTTGCTGTTATGCTTAGCCGTATCACACCCTTCTGAAAATGGTGTCACTGATCTGAAGCCTTCAGTAATCTCGAAATCCCATGTGTTTTGTGCAGTCGTGAGAAAGAAGTCTTTCTGTGACGTGCAGACTGACCAGTGCTTGTGACCAGAGGCCAATTCTTAATTGATTTTGCTAAAAAGAGTGGGAATAAGAAAGGATATACACCTTGTGGTTCAGCATCAAATCCAAGCTTTGCAAAATGCATAAATGTCCCAGGAAAGAGTTTCTCTGAGGGGATTTTTTGAATAATGGATTTTTCTTGTTTTGGCTTAGTTCTACTGAAGCTTTCTCGTATTTGCTCATAACTAAAGGTTAATTGCAGAAATTCTTGTCTTGTGTTTTCCAGTGCAGAGGTGCATTTTTAGAAACTATGAGGTAGTGGCAAGTTTTTTCCATTTTCCATGTATTCTTTCCAGATACCATAGAATGTTTTTCCGCTGTTACTATCTGCTCATCACTTTCTCTCTCCTCTCTGACTGCTTTAAAACCCAGTGAATTATCATCCCAGGTCAACCTCCTCCTTTCTTCACTCCTTTTTTTTCCTTCTTTTCTTTCAACTTCCCGTTCTTTCATTTTCATCAAGTTTCCTCTTAATAGGCAATATCGATTCCCACTTAGTCCAGCAAGAGAATAAACCTGTCGCTTCCCTAGCATGCCTGTCTAGGGAAGTGTTCTGGCTCTTGTGGCTGTTCGGGAAGTGATAATCCATTCTGATACGATTTGAATCTTTTCTATTGGAATTAACAATATTGATGCCATATGGTTTAAGAAGTCCTGTACAGCAAGAATAGCTCATATAGGACAGACTCTAGTCCTAACAGCCTGATGTCTGTCATTTTGCTAATTAACCAGAAGCAAACACAATGGCCAAAACACATGCTAACTGCAGTTAGCAGGTCCTCAGATACAACTGAAACACTAGAATAGCCCTTCCTTCCCAAACGTGAAGTTGCTTTGGGTAGGCCTGGTGATATTAACAGCCAATCACAAATATTCCTTTGAGTATTTTATCTTACTCTTGTTTGGACATCCCTTTCCACTTTTGTAAAGAATAGTCCCTAAAACTTAACAGGCAAATCAAGGTCCGGATCTCCTTCACATTCTTTTAACAGGTTTGCAGCGAGTATTAAAATGACAGAAACTGGTTTGAATAGATTTAGCCACTCAAGAACTGGGTTTGTGTCTACTGTGACCAGATGAACATGCATCTTCTGGCTGCCTGCATGCCAGCCAGTCCCTGTGGCTGCATTATTATTTACAAACTGAATAATTGATACCAATGTGCAGAGAGAGGAAGGAAGCCGCAAGTATTCTGTGTTTGTACAGTGGAGAGGGAGTAAAATCTATTTGCCCAAGGTAGCTGATGAAGTCTATTAGCTGCCAAATTTGGTTTGGACCCTCAGCTGGCTGGCGCCAGGCCACGGTCCATTGCATGCCTTTCTTTGGTCGCCTCAAGTTGCCATGTGATTCTTTTCTCTCTCTTTTCCCTCCCTCCTCTCCGCAGATCGTTCTGTGTTTCTCTCCCACCGGTGCCACTCTGTGAGCAGGAGCTCGGAAGTTCCCAGCCATAGTTAACTGCGCTGCTATTGACTGGTTTCAGGAGTGGCCGCAGGAGGCCCTGTGCTCTGTCAGCAGGAGGTTCATTGAGGAAGCCAAGGGGGTCGAGGTACAGAGTTTCAAGCTCGTCAGTCTTCTAAGAAAGCAACGGAGATCATTGAAAGATCGATAACTGGATAAGCTGAGAAAAAAATAATGTTCTTTTTACTCCTCCTTTGCATACTTTGTTGCCTTTGGTGCTGTTCAAGCTCACCCCTGCTAAAAGCTGAATTTTTATGGTGTCTCACTGCCCAGTTCATTCAGCAGAATTTAGAGACCTGTCTAGTACAGACAGAGAAATGAGGGGAACAGAAGAGAGGCAAGTAATTCATAGCACTCTCTTTGAAGAATCCTTCAATTCTAGGCTTTTTATAGATATAGATTTTATTTAACCCTTTTCAGTACAGTTAAATATATTCACTAGTGCTGTAGCAAGCGTGGCTGAAATATTGCAGTACACAGTCGGGGCTAACTAAAGAAGAGTTTTTCCTCTGTTCAGCAACTAAGCAGGTGAGAAATTCCCCTGTAACCACACGACAAATGCATTTAGAGTTTTAGTATCTGGGCAATTATTCTCTCTTTTTTTTTTTTTTTTCCCCTGGTTGATCTCGAGTGTGTGTGACTTGTTAATTTTCAGGAAAAAAAAAAATCATGCATTAGTTAGTTTCCTTTCAGGGAAAAGGCATATTCTGATATTCTTCTAAGAGATTTAACAAGCTGCGTCTGTGGGACAACCCTGTCACGCTGGCAGTGAGACTGCTCAGGTTTTTGCTGGTGGAGTCGTTCACATCGA
The DNA here is from genome assembly GCA_013398225.1 of Steatornis caripensis. Lineage (NCBI taxonomy): Eukaryota > Metazoa > Chordata > Aves > Caprimulgiformes > Steatornithidae > Steatornis > Steatornis caripensis. Next base: position 406,649 of record VZSC01004048.1, read on the forward strand.
TGTAGAAAAGATTTACTTTCTTTCAGCGACTGGAGTCGCAGTAGTTTCGTTCTGGAGTGCTGTTATTTTTTGGGACCGTTTATTTGTACAGAGGATTTGTCACCGTGAGAGACTGAGGATCTCGGATTGCCCAAGGAAGACCCTGCTGGGTTTAAGCCAACGGTGGCACCCGTCCGTGGGCAAATCTCCGTGCGAGAGACTGACGCATTCGCAGCGTTTGTCCTCCGTTCAAACCCGTACAAAATACGCGAAGTCGTGAGGAAATGAAGCCGGGGGAGCCGGGGAATTCTGCAGGGCTGCCCTGGGGGTGGGGGTGGGCTGGGGGGCGCTGCTTCCAGCGTGCACCCCGCGGGCGCTTCGCCTCCCCGGCGCTCGTGCGGGGCGGAGGGGCCGCGGGGGCTGCCGCGCTCCGGCGGCACGCGGGTGCCCCCTGTAGGACCGCGGGGGAGCTGCAGGCAAACCCTTGCCCTCTGTGCTGCCCCCGCAGCCTCCGCTGCTGGGCTTGAACAGCCCGTGAGAGATCCAAAGTGGTGTTACGGGAGTGATTTGCTGTCTGGCGGGCCGTGGGGGTGCGATGTCCACTTGCATTAGTGTTTAATATGATACCGATTTACAGATTCCCATTTATTTGAAAGAAACTGCTGGGATTACACGGGGAAAAGAGAACGGAATTTGTTTTGACTTTTTAATTTTTTTCCCCCAGATCCTTAACAAATTACATTTTACTCCTTTGAAAATACACCTGGTCATCAGAAAATGACCGGGTGTATTTTCAGCTGTTAATATTGAAACTGTTTTGTGAATGCTTTGTATTTTTTTTTTAATTTAAAAATTACGTTCCTATATAATTCCTTTTGTAGATATTTAGGAAAGATTTCGCTGATTCAAGCAACTGATGATGTGTCTCTTTTGCACATTGGTGTTAACTGCTCCTGGTAAAGATCTTTCCTGTTCTGTTCCCAGCAAGTGAAATAAATGACAACTAACAAAATAACACGACGCTTCGTAGACGGCGAGTTCAGGTTTCTGTGTCATCAACGTATGTGAAGCAGTACTGGGTGCCTGAGTCATGTCTGCGTGTGCAGCCGGTGAGAAGACCAACAGACGAGACAGCAGAATGCAAAAAATATTAGGATGAGACAGGGGAAGGTTCTGAAAGTGATGGGAAAAGTGAAGCCAGAACAGAGGTATTGAAATAACAGAGAAACTATGACAGTGCTACGGGGGCAGAGAAGGGGAACTTAACCAAGAGAGACAGAAGAAAAGCAAAATGGAACCGGAAAGGTAGAAGAGATCTACAGCAAAGAGTCTGAGGAGCAGTGAAGGGGATAATAATCGCAGAAAAATAGTTAGTAAGGGGAGGGGGGACAGAAAGTGTTGCAGAGATGTATTAGGATATCGAAAGAATCAGAGGGGCTGGGTGGAAAAGGACCACCCCGAAGAAGAGAGAATCTTAGCTACAGTCTGCCATCCCCTCTCTGTTGAAGATTTATAGGAGATGGTCTCCGCTCCTTGTCTCATTCTAGTGCTGGTGTGTTAATATGTCGTTTTGCTTGCTCCATTTTAGATACTTCAGGAAAGCCTTTTGTTTGTTCTTAGCAGAAAAATCATATTAGCCAGTGCTTATGTATGCCTGGACTTCTGAAACATACTGTAATCATGTTGTTCATGATGAGTAGTGCGAGGTCTATTACTGAGTGATTGTTTTGGCATAATTGACGCTTAGGTCCTAATTGTCCTTTTTCAGAGTTGCCAAAAATCAGCAGTAGTAATTGATAGATTTTTTTTTTTAAATTGATCACTGCATAACAATATTACAGATTCTTTTTAATTAGGTTAGCTTGAAGTTAAGCTAGTGATTTTTTTTTCCTCTTCAAAGCTCAATACAAATATGATATCATATCTACGTTGATTTAACAAAACCTGGAAATCTTATAGGTTTAAATGATGAGAGAAAACCATAAAAAATTCCCAGTGATTGTAGGAGCTGAGAAGGAAGTCTTAGACTCTCTCCAACTCTTTGTCTTCAAACCAAGTCTAGACACTTATCCGGAAGAAACAGTTGATCTAGGGAAAGAAGCGGGGCAGATTGGGCTCAGCGGGAAGGTGGTGAGCTGTAGCATCAGTATGTGCTATGCAGGATGCTGTGAACATCCCTTCTGTCCTGTGTGAAAGTGTCTGAACAGAAAGAACAAGTTATCCTCCTTAATTATGGTGCCTGTTGAAAATAAATCCCACAAGTCCCTTTTCACTCAGAGGGACGTTGGACAATGTGTGGGTTAAGTACAAGAGACAGTGAGTTCAGAGGTATTTGGAGAGAAATGGAGAGTATCATAAAATGAATCAGTTAGAATGTCTTCAATTCCTTGGGAGAAAAGAAAGGAAAAGAGCCCTCTTCTGTTTCAGCACTCAAATTGCTGAACATGCATGTAAAAAGGACACAAGCAAAGAGCACTGTACAGCAATTCTGAAATCCATATACTGAGCTTAACAAACTTACAAAACTGCCTCATTGGGTAGAAAACATAATCTGTAGTATTTTGAAATAATGTCTCTGTCTCCAATTCAACACGACACAATCTCTCTTCCTTACTTTTAGCTGGTTGCACATATCAGCACTGACTACAGAATAAAAGAGTCAGCATTGTTTAATGCATCCCTTTGAAAATAACAGCAACGTACGTCTCTGCCGTCTCCTTTGAGAATTTTACTGTTGCTGCCTTGTACGCTGCTCCTCTGGTGCTTTGCACCAGTCAGCGCACACTGTCAAGCATACCAAGGATAAATTGATTGTACTCTTCAATTTACTGTACTCCAAAGTATTTTGCAACATGTGCTATGGCAAGGAAGCCTGAAGTAACTTTTTTGCCTTCTCCCCTTGCCTGTTACACTCCCCGCTCCTCCCCACACTCACTTCTTAGTTCCCTCTTCCTTCAGACACACGCTGGCTTGGTTTTATTCTCAGTTTTGGTAACTGTCTGTGGGGTGCAGACAGTGGGGATCATTCAGTGACATTGGTCTCTTTTGCTCTTTGCTTGGCATGTTTCCGCTAGCTCAACTTGACTGCAAAGCCCTAAGATTTATCAATTTGGTACTGACGAATTTGCATCCTGATGAAAGTGAAAGGGCAAAACTCCTGTCTAAACTCTACTCATAACTTGCATTGGGTTGGGTTTTGGTTTCTTATCTTTTTTTGCGTGCTTAAAAGTCACTTAGTGAAGACCTAGAATAGAGAGACTGCATGAGAATGACCTGACTTCAGCCATATATTTTCTTTGAGATTGTATATAGGCTTATTGCTCAGTTGTCTTTAGGGCTATTGAATGGGTTTGATGCGTACCAGCCTAATCTGCATTATTGGCTTTAAGCTACTTTATGCTTCCTAGTGAACTGCAGTTAAATCAGATTTTGTTACTGTATCCACTCTTTGTTGTTTGCTTTTTTGTTGTTTAATAAAGAAGGCTAAATTAGCAATAAGAATTTCCTTTGCCTACAGCCCTGAATGGGCATATATTAAAAAGTACAATGTAGTATTAAAAAAAAAAACAAACCAAACCAACCCTGGAGATAAATGAATGGCAGAATAAATAATTTATGCTAATGAAATTACTGCAATTAGTAGTTCCACAATGACCCTTTTAAAAGCCACAGCTGTTAATGTCAGGAAGTGCTGTCACCGCTGACCTTATCATAAGAGAAAGTGACAAATTGAAAATGCAGGGAAGACCAATCCTCAAAGAGGTCTGTTCGGGAACGATTAGTGTTTTCTGAAAACCAGTGTGAATTACAACCAGCTGCTCTCTGGCTCGGCGTGTCTCCCATGCTGTGCCATTTTGTTAAGCTCGATAACAATAGTTATTTTGCCCCATTGAGACAAGTTGTCTCGGGCCACTTCCAGCTCTACCGGAACCCACTTCTTCCCTCACTGATTTACAAATGAAACTGTTGTTCGAGGGCTTTTCAGGGCTGCTGAGTAGAGAGTAGAGACCTCTCATGAGGATCATGCACAAGGAGGTTGTCTTTCACAAGGAAGAGCTGTACTGCAGGGTGCGTGCGTGTGTGCCACAAACAATGAAAAAAAAAAAAGGGAGAAAAAGGCTGAAACGCATTTCGGTTGGAAGCCAAGCGCCGCTCAGATAAAATGTCTATTCCTGCTGACTAGCCTTGCTTTTACAAACAGTTTTATTTTTAAGATTAATTTATGCTAGCCTCGCCTCCACTAATGATGTTCCAATTTTTTTTATTTGTAAAGCAATTTATTTCTGCTTTCCCTAAATGCAAATCATTCTTTGTTTAGTCCTTGGCTTAATTTCTGTTGTTGTACTCATAGGTGAAGCAAGTATTCTTCTAAACTGGCTTTTAAAAGTCACAAGAAAATAACGAGGTTTCTTACTGAGAAAAATGGCAAGTCTTTCTGCATCAACCTGATTGTGATATTAATGATGTCGGCTTAGAACATTTAACTGCATCAACAGCCACTCGTGAGCAATTTTCCCCAAAGTTTCCTAAGCATTATTGACAATGCTTTGGTAAATTATGTGTGACTTTCCTAAGAGTTGGTGTAGCTCATTTAATTCATATTAATTGATTTTTAGGCTTCCCTTGATTAATTGAACCAAGTTCGTCTTGTACAGAATGCAATAAATAATCATTAAAATGAGGGAGATGTGACTCCACAAATTACAAAGTTAAGTATGCTAGAAGTCATAGAGGACAAAATGGGAGTTAGTTACAATGGTGGAGTTAAATAGGTTTTCTTAGTATTTCCACGTGAATTTTGCATACAGTACCCTTGCTTAGACATGTATATGAATATATTCTAGTAATATAGGTAGATAGGATCCTTTAAAACAAACAAAAATGAATTTTGGATGTTTGTTATTTCACCTTTATGCCAGGGAAGGATACTCTTAATTCGAAGGAGTGTAGTACTGCATGTTATTTGTGGCTTCAGCTTTCAGAAAAGGTCCTTTGAGCTTCAGTCCTGGATCTACCTCTCTCCTTGCTGTGAGAGCCGAATAAAGACAGGCATTTTACCTCTGCATTTTGCTCAGAAATACATGACTAAATGGCCACCTGGAGCTGTTTTAAATATGCCTAGCCTGCTTTGGTTGTCATGTAGCATGCGAAAAGGGTTTTCCAGTCTCATGGCTGCATTTTTCTCCCTGTGATGGGAACCCCATGCAGTGCTGTGTGGCACCCGACGCAGCCGCCTGGGGCCACAGGACTGCTCTGGGGTCCCTTCGGCCCGCGCTGAGTTTTGCTCGGAGCTGGAGGTATGCTTTGTGTTTGATGCCCGCGTGGCACAGAGGGAGGGGAAGAGTGTCAACCGTCACAGCTCAGGGTTCCTCTGAACTCCATTGTAACTACTTGTCTGGTCGACTACCCCTTGAAACTGATAGAAGATGTCTTCAGCAGGGAAATGTTGCCAGGTTTATGAGTTTTTATGGTAGGTAGAGACTCAGCTTTCAGAAGCACTCCACAGTGCTCTAATCCTTCCCTTGTACCAGTTTATGATAGTTTACCACTGATACGGACGAGCACAGAGAAGCAGAGACTTGTACAACTTCAGAAATCTAATTTGTGGAGTCCAGTTCTGCTCAATTTGAAGTTAATGGCATAAACACGCTTCCATCTGAATAGAAATTTGATGATATACAATGTATGTGGGGATCCATATGATTAGAGTAACAACTCTATTTTATTTCTTTAACCTATACAGGATTCTTCTCAAACAGGGTTTTCAGAGGTGAAATAGAAAATCCGTGTAGTATTAACTCTGCATATGGCAGCATAGTGACTGACTTAGTCTCTGTTTTTAGCTTTTAGGAATATTTATTTTAAAAAAAAAAAGTAAGTATGTTGAGGGACTGAGCTTCTGTGGTGGTAAAGACTGAATGAATGCCAGTGCAGATTTAATTAATTCATATGCAAAAATGTTGGGGAAGGCTCGTTTTGCTTAGAATGTTTTTTACAGGCTGACAAAATTACGTTTAGGGTAGACTGAAGAATAGTTTTGCGAGCAAGCCATCCTTAGAAACGTAACCTTTTCTGACTGACGTAGATATACTTAATTTTTGAAACATTTATTTGCTCCTGTGTTTACATTTGTTCTTGTTTCTTGGGTACGTTCAGCCACTCATCCAGGACTCCATTTGCGATTTCATGGCTTATGCCCACATCAGCGTGAGTCTGCTGAGTGCCAAATACAATCGTAATGAGAGGCGATACAATTACACCATTCCTAAGAGTTTTCTGGAGCAAATCACGCTTTGTAAGATCGTCCTAGAGAAGAAAAGTAAGGAGATGTTGGCACACATGGAGCACTTGGTGAATGGTATGCAGAAGCTGAAGGCGGCAGCTTTCCAGGTAAACTGTGAAAGTCATAACCTTTTTCATTCTTTATAAATAATCTTGGTTTTCTTGCAGAGTTATCGCAGCACCTTTTCATTAAACTGATTAGTTGTGGGGTGATGTTTTTGTGTTTCATTGAAATTACCTGATTTTGGAAACTGAGGCTTGTTTTTTTCCTTTGTGTAGAAGCTCTCCGAGCTCTTTATCAGTCTTTGGAAAGAGAGGTCCAGCCATTTGAGCAAGGACAAAGTCTGGAGGGAAGGGGAGTGTAGTGGGGCCACAGCAAAAGGGTAGAAGGGGAAGCAAGTGCCACAGTAAAAGCCAGACCATGGTACAAAGAAGATGCAGTTCTCTATGTGGGGATTCTGTGCGTGGCCGATGACCAGAGAAGGGGTAACGAAGGAAGGAGGAGCAAGTGCGGAGTCTTTGCGTCAGCTGTGGTCACCTCCTTGGAGGGCTAGTGTCACTTTGCCCCCATCAATGCTTATGCCTACAGTTCATTTGTGGCTAGTCAGTCCACAATGACAGAAGGGAGGGGAAACACCTTGGAAGCCTTTCCCCCTGTCCTAACCCACCCCCACATTTTCCATGATCTCTTTTACAGATGCTAAAGACAAGCCATAATCCAGTTAGTTCTTTATTAAAAATAGAAAGTCTGCATGTTTTATACAAAAACTGCAAATGAAGTGCTCAGGCCCAGCCTTTGCAGAACGTTGCACCTTTGTGGTGCTGCATGAGATTGACAATGGGAGCTGGCTGGCTTACTTGCGCTTTTCAAGCTGAAAAATAAATGGTCAACAGAAAAAGTCGATTTTTAATAAGGTATCCCGTGCTAGTAAATTATTAAAATGCTCTTTTTCTCTGAATTCTAATTTGATGGTGACCAAAAGGTGATTTGACAATTTCAAGTGCCGCCTGCTGTGTTAGCAGGCGGAGCTGCAGCTCCCATCTAGCCAGATACTTGGACACTGAGCCATTTTTATCCTGCACTCCAGAGCTCTACATGTGAATATCAAATGCAGCACCCGTTAGTTTTTCAGAAAGAAAAAGACATAAAGTCAGCTCAAATGAATTGAAAAATAAGGTGAGTGGAGAGATTTGGGATCTTTACAGTCATCTGTTACAACTCTGTATTACAGCATTATCTTCTCGTTTCAAAATGGTCAGATTTTGAACAGGTAGATTTTGTAGGTTTTAGAAGATTTCAGGAGACCACCAAAGAAGAAGAGCCCTCGAGACCTTCCATGTGATGAAAGTTTAAGCCCTCTAATATTTGTCTCCCTCTTTGTCTTATCACTCCTACCCAGATCAGGTTAACAAGAGTCCCTTCTGGTTAAAATATAGCCTTTTATCGTGAATAGCTGCCAGATAAAATGCTTGGAGGGATAGGGGAAAAAAAAATCAAGTATTTGAAACAATTCATTTATATGTGAAAAGGTATTGTCACTGAATATTTTGATACGCGTTTCTTGCCTGGCAGGTAATAAATTGCTATTTCAGCAAACTAACAGGTAGTCTTTGTTCATCAGAGTCTGTCTTCACCTTTCAGCAAACCTCTGCTGGAATTATCTGCTCAGAGTGATTACTAAGCTTTTTCCATAATGTCCTTTTGCTTTTACATTTGCGTCTTTGCTAAGTGCTGCAGCAGGTCCTTGTCGCACCGCTGAGGCACCTGGTTACAAACACAACCTCAGCAGCTGGGCCAACATCTGAGCGTCTCGGGGGCTGCAGGGTCCCTGGTGATAGCAGTTATGATGTTCTTATTAAATTCCGTATGTCAACAGAATTCTGTGAGCTACAAACAAGGAGCTGTCAAATGGAAACAAAATTAAAAAAAGGAAAAGACGACAATTTTGGTACTGAGACCCAAGAAATGTGGATTTTATTTTCAGTTCAGCTTTTTGGCTCTCGTGTGGTATAATCTTTCCAGAACCATACCTAATGACCCCTTGCTCCCAAATAATGCGGTACCTTCTGGCCTGTAGGTAGAAGATCTAAAATCCGAACTTGCTTCTCAAGAGGCGGAACTGCAACTGAGAACTCGAGATGCTGAAGCTTTGATTGCTAAGATAGGGTTTCAGACTGAGAAAGTGAGCCAAGAAAAGGCCGTTGCAGATGCAGAGGAGCAAAAGGTCAGTCTAATTCCCCCATTTAGTGCTGTTGAGCTATATTTAGCACAAAATAAACCTTTTTAGGTGAACAGTTTTGAACAACTTCCTCTCCAGGGAGCATAAAGTCTAAAGAATTATTATACTTACACATGTAACAGCATTTCACACCGTGATTACCACTTGACCTTTCTTTACATTATGCCTTTTCCCAACCTTTTAGCTGTTTTAATGAGATGAAAGAACAATAAATACTGAGCTCATTCAAGCATTTAATGGATGTGGATCTTGAGAATCAGACCTATTTGTAATACAGTAAAGGTCAGAGAGTCATCTCTGAGCACTTCAGATTTCTAAAGGCTTTGAGGCTGTAGGTAAATTGAACAACTCAATTGATACAGAAGTTCATTCCAGTATCTTGCAATATTACAAGATGCAAACCTTGAATTTTAAAATTGTTATAGCATTCCTAATAATATGTGTCATCAGTGTTGAACCTTCTTCTTTTTGCTCTCAGTTCAGCCTATTAACATTAGTTATCAACACCCATGTTGGAAACATAGGAGTTTACATACATTAGTCCTCACCACAGAACGAATAGGAATGCATCATTTCATATCGACTCTAAAATTTTCATCTACTCTTACAAGCATGGTTTTTGAAATAAAACACCAGCAGTATGGAAGTAAACTTCAGTAAACTGAAGTTCCTCTGTGTTTGAAGTCCAAACGACTTACTCAAGTCTGGCATTTTGCTGTGAAGTCTGGTGTACGTTGTGTCATTTATGAGTATTGCAGAGAGAAATTTTTAATTGACTCGTAATAGTTGTTAATGCCTGATTTTGAGCTATGGACACTCCAAGTTGCCCAGAACTTTGTAAACAGGTTTCAGATACTGATCAACAGGAAGGCTATACTGTCTGAGCAATCAAAATAGTATTTCGTTCTCTTCTGTTTTGCTTCTTAAAGACTTATTAGATGATATTTAATGTTTTTCTAATGACCTGGTGTCTCATCCTAATTTTATTGAGAGAAAAGTGATTTTTGAGACAGACGTAAATGAGTACTGGATCAGGACAGTTACATTTCTCTGGATTATGGTAATTATGGACTTCAGCCTTTTGCTGATCCGTATCTTATATAGGACTTTAAAATTGCTATGAAGTTTAAAATCCAAATAGTGCAATTAATTAAACTTGCACAAATCGTATCCAACAGCTCAACATCCTGCTAACCACTTTGCAGTGGTGCTTTTCCTGTATTGTTTCCATATGTTTCTGATGGGTTTGAATGATCAAAATACACCCTTAACACAATTCTAATTACTTCATTAAGCAACTAGGTGAAACAGGCGGAGTGATTATCGTGGGATAATCACATCTTTGGGCCACTTTGTTTCAGGGATGAAGTTCAGCGCATGACACTAATGATTGCCGTACTCCCCTGTTCATTGCTTTATTGCACTTCTGAAATGTTTTCATTGGAATTAAAGTGTCATTTTGTGCTACATTAATCTAAAATTATTTCATAAGGCTGATGATGGTTTCTAAATATTAATCTCCTATAATTTTGTTACAAAAAAAAATCAGCAAATGAGAATACATCTTCCAGCTAAGTAATTTGTGAATACTCTTCATAATTGATTAAATTTCATCAACATTTTAAAAATTATTTTGCGTTTCTCTTTCTATAGATTTCAAACTGGAGTTTATAAGGATTTTTTGAGTTTTACAACATTAAGTCAGTAAATACCTGGAAGGTATTGCCTTTGAGTGAAGCATTACCTCAGAGAAGGTGAAGTGTGGAAGTCACTTTAGATCAGACTCATCAGGAAAAGTGGGGTCAGTCTGGATGCCCCATAAATGTGGCAGAGCTACATAGCTGTACAGTAATCAACAAGGGTCTGACTACGAACGTGACACCGCTAAGATTTTAGAATAGTGAGCAATAAGCCTGCTGTCATTTTACTGGCTGTTTGTGTGCTCTGAATGATGCCAGCCAGAGTGGTTTGCAGATAAATATGCATATGCCATTGCCTTTTAAAACGGGACCTACCCTTTCAAAGGAAGAAAACGTGCAGAGCATGGTGTTGGTATATGGGCGATAGTGACACTAGCTGAGTAGTAGAAGTAAAGATGGATCCAATCTGACCAGCTTTTTTGATTTACCTCCCTCAGCTGAAGTGCACTCTTTATTTACTTAGTATATTTGAGTCACTTTACTCATGGTCTGATTGCTGAGGGCACACTGCTTCCAGCTTTTCTAACAATTTAGCCACCATTGAAGAGCTCTGTACTGTAGAAGTTGTTGATGTGAAGGGGACTAAACTTGTGGAGACAGGGTTGAAGAGCTCCTTCATCTCTTTGTGCAGGGAAGTAGATTTGAAAAATACTCTCCTAAGGTTTATCTGCAACCTGCTGGGTTTAATTTTTCCTCTCTTAAAAAAATTAACTTGTCTCATATTTTCTTTGAGCATCAGCAAGCAAAGAATAACTAAGCATAAGAAAAAAGAGAGACAGAACTGTAATACAGCTTGTGCAACTTTAATTAGCTGTTTGTTTTAATGGAAAATACTGTGTCACATTAGAGGCAGTTTACTGTAAATGTAATACTTACTCACTTTGTTGCATCCTTAAAAACTTTAACAGAAGGAGCATCTTGGCTGTTCTAAACTTTTCGTTTAAAGTTAATTTCAGTAACATGGGTCTCAAACCATGTTAGAGAAATTACAAACCAAACCAAACCCGCAACTGTATATGCAGTAATTTAATTTAAAAAATATGTTGCGGCTAAGAAACAAACCAATGAACATTGGGAATGTCATCCTACAAGCTACGCCAGTTCTGTTCTGCACCTTTCTTTCACAAGAAATGGGGGAAATAATTAAGTTTGTTAGTAACTTGTCATTTGTAATGTGATGCATATTGATTTTTAATCTCTTTTATTTCCACGGACAGTGTCCGTGTGGGTTCCACGTAACAAATGTATACGTGGAAAGTGGGCCCCGACGGCTGTAGAAACATGTTTTGTAAGGATATTAAATTGTTACAGAGGCTTGTTACTGCCAATGCACAGTGCTTGATCCAAGTATTAACATCTTGATCTCTGTAATATCCTCTTTCTCTGTAATTAGACTTTGTTTGAGCAAGACGTGGCAGGAAATGAGCCTGTGAGATGAGCATAAAGTCCAAAGAATAAAGATGAACCAAATATAACTGACTTCAGCCCCAGGAAATGTACCCTTAAAAATGTACATGATAATCATCCAAATACGCAATTGCAGATCATACAGAACACCCTCTGGGGCTACTGTACCAGATAAATTTTAAATTTTAATCATGGCAGAAGGTTGTTGAGGTGCTCAGATTTCACTTAAAACTGATACTAACTGATGTAGAGTCACTGATCTAAGTAAGCCACTGTTAAGTCGGAGTTTTGAAAAATCTGCTTAGATTGGTATCTGTTCCATTTCCAAACTTGAAATTAGTTAAGTACAGTGATTTCATGCAGCACATTCCTTTTCTGTTGTTCTCTCCCTTGTTGGAGCCTATGGTTTCAGACTTGGCACTGAGGAATTAAAAGGCAAATTCACCTAAAGATGGAGGCTGGCTTGACAAATCTGATATATATGCCTATACCCCAAAAATGCAGTGAATGTTTTACTGGCTAGAGAAACCCACAGTGCATCACTAGAACTGAGCATTGGCTCCTGGGTATATTCTCTGATTTTCTAAAAGGGAGCCCTTTAAAGGGGAAAAACGAGGGAGTGAGGTGGAGGGGAAAAAGTCATGGCTCTCAATCTTAGTGAAAAATCTTCACTTTCTCTCCCTGGTACATCTCTTGTTTAGCTCCAGCTTCTGCATTTGAACATAGATCATTAAATGCTTGCAGCTTACCTACAGAAATGGCGTAAACTATTGAGTTCTCCCCTGCGATCAAGAACTCCTCAGATGTAACTGACTGCCCTAATATTCCCCAACTTCTTTGTACAGATAACTTACCTGGTCTCCTATCCCACATTACTAAATCTCTCTCCTTTGCATCCTACACTGTAGAGAGTCCTAAACAGAAGTCCTTCTAAATTTTTGTATATCTCACATGGTGATCTCCAGATTCCTGTTGGCAACCAGGAGCATTTCAGTATCTGATCTGCCTTCACAAAGCTTGCAGGCTCCTTTTCTCAAAAGCATCCATACAGATAGCTGATATTTCACATCCTTACAGACAACGCTTGATCACGGTGCGGTAGATAGGCACATCTGCTCAAAGGACAACCTTCATATTATCAGTTTTTCAGCAAGAGATATTGAAAACTTATCTAGAAGAAAAATAATACATATACATAAATATATTACCTTTCTTACAGCTATACCTCTCTGTTAACGTCCTTGGATATCAAGATGACAAAGCAAGCACTGCTTTCAGTATTTTGCGTTGTAGTATCCTAAGCAAGAAAGAACTTGGGCACCACACGAAATCTGTTAATGCAGTACTCGTTTGAAAAATATATGGGGCTTATTGTAGTCTCACAAGAATTGCACAAAGCTGTCGCATAGTCCTCTCACAATAGTGTGGTGATAGTGTGTTGTCCTTCATTAGCCTGAAGGAGAGGAGACTGCTAAGCAGTAGTCAGTTAACCTGAGACATTTAGTCTTACAAAACTGATCTTTGAGAGACCTATCTTTCTTTCACCTTCAACCTCATGAGTGCTACCAAAATTGTGCGTATGTGCCATATTTTCTTTAGTAAGCCAAAATTAAAACATTTTTTCTCATCATGTTCACTACATGTACATTTAACATAAAAACAAGGCAAAATTGCCAAGGCCAGAATCAGAGCAGCCTGTGAAGAAGAGAATTTGAAAAGTGACTATTTCAAGTATAAACCTTTTTTAGAAGATAAAGCATCAGTACCTGTTTTGTACTTTTCAGTTTGTAAAACTGAGCAGCAGAGGATGATGGAGAATATCCGGTTGTTACAGTAACCCAGATAAAGATTTGTTGTGATGATACAGACATTTGTCCATAAGTATAAACAAACATGGTTTCTGATACACCAATCCAAAGCTATTCTGTTTCCTATTCATCTCTTTTAGTGTCAGAGTGTTTTCTCCACAAAGAGGGCAGTCAGCAGGTTTCCACCTCCTGTCTCACACTATTGGCCTTAAAAGGGCAGAGCAACACGCCGGGATGCTTCATGATTCAGAGCAGCAGGAAAGAAAATAACTTTGTATACAAAATTTTCTCTCTGGAGCAATGAGACTAAGTGTGATCTAGCTACTCGGAAGTTAAACTACTGCTTTAGTAGAAATAGCAGATGCAATATGAGGTCATAAGGCACTGAGAAGCCTTTTAACTTTTAATGATGGTAAATCGCTGATTGGCCAGCACATCCTTCTGTCCCTGGCTCTTTATCACATTATCCTTGCTCTGTACAAGGCTTCACTCCTACGCAGCTGCACGTGCTAGCTAACATACAGCATACAGGAGCTTTACTGAAGCAAGCAGCAGGTGCCTTATGGAAGTCCTGGTGCTGCAAAACTCAGCTGTCATTGAGGGCCTGGCCCACCAGCTCTTAGAATCATAGAGCTGCAGAATGGTTTGGGTTGGAAGGGACCTTTAAAGGTCATCTACTCCAAACACCCTGCAGTAAGCAGGGACATCTTCAACTGGATCAGGTTGCTCAGAGCCAGTGTCCAACCTGACCTTGAATGTTTCCAGGGATGGGGCGTCTACCAACCTCTCTGGGCAACCTGTTCCAATGCTTCACCACCCTCATTGTAAAAAATTTCTTCCTTATGTTTAGTCTGAATCTACCTTCTTTTAGTTTAAAACCAAATCCGCTTGTCGTATCACTACAGGCCCTACTAAAAAGTCTGTACCCATCTTTCTTATTAAGCCCCCTTGAAGTATTGAAAGGCCGCAATCGGGTCTCCCCAGAGCCTTCTCTTGTCTGGGCTGAACAATCCCAACTCTCTCAGCCTGTCCTCATAGGAGAGGTGTCCCATGCCTCTGATCTTTTTCTTGTGCTGAGGACCCCAGAGCTTCACACAGTACTGCAGGTGGAGTCTCACTAGAGCAGAGGGACAAAATCACCTCCCTTGACCTGCTGGCCACACTTCTTTTGATGCAGCCCAGGATACAGATGGTTTTCTGGCCTGCAAGCGCGCATTGCTGGCTCATGTCCAGCTTTTCATCCACTAGTACCCCAAAGTCCTTCTCCACAGGACTGCTCTCAATCCCTTCATTCCCCAGCCTGTACTGATACTGGCATTTGCCCCAGCCTATGTGCAGGACCTTGCACTTGACTTTGTTAGACCTCGTGAGGTTCACATGGGTCCTCTTCTCAAGCTTGTCCAGGTCCCTCTGAATAGCATTCTGTCCCCAAGGCACGTCAACTGCACCACTCAGCCTGGTGTCGTCTGCAAACTTGCTGAAGGTGCGCTCAATGCCACTGTTTATGTCATTGATGAAGATATTAAACAGCACTGGTCCCAATAGGGACTCCTCAGGGACACCGCTCATTACTGATCTGCATCCAGACATTGAGCTCATTGACCACTACTCTCTGGATGAGACCATCCAGCCATTCCTTGTCCACCGAACAGTCCACCCATCAAATCTATCCAGTTTAGAGAAGGATATTGTGGGGGGCCATGTCAAAGGCCTTACAGAAGTCTGGATAGATGGTATCCATATGTCTTCCCTTGTCTACTGATGGAGTTACTCCATCACAGAAGGCCACTAGGTTGGTCAGTCAAGACTTGCCCTTGGTGAAGCCATGCTGGCTGTGTCAAATCACCTTCCTGTCCTCCATGTGCCTTAGCATAGCTTCTAAGAGGATCTGTTCCATGATCTTCCCAGGCACAGAGGTGAGGCTGACTCTTCTGTGGTATGGTGGTATAAACAGGTGATGTTAATTCTCACCGTGCAGAGCTGATGGAGTCTAGAGCCAAGCAAAAACCTGCTTGAGTGTCAGAGTTGTAGAGGTCTTTTGTGTGCATAACATAGTGGATTTTAAAATCTGTTTGTCTATACAGACCTGACACTGCAAGTGCGAGTGCTTAAGCAACTCTGGTTTGATTTACAGTCTTAGCTTTCAGTATAAATTTTAAGATTCATTGTTTTAATAGGTAGTAGCAATCCAAGGAGAAGTATATCTGAGACAGAAAGAATGTGAGGATGACCTGCTGAAAGCGGAACCCACTCTTGTTGCTGCTATACCAGCCTTAGACACGCTTAATAAGGTAAAGATGATACAGTTTCATGTCTGCAAAAAACCAAATTGTTCATTGCTCAAACAGTTCAAGGTAATTAAATGGTCATTCCAGTGCCAAGCTGCAAAGCACAATCAAATTTCCATCTTCTATAGGCAGCATGATCTGAAGCAACGTGTTGGCAACTGCTGTACCTGGCCTGGCATTACCCTTCTCATCACCCTACTTGGCCAAGTTGCATGTAGGATTGCAGAGCTAGGGAAGGGCTACGATCATGAGTATTTTCACGACATAAAATAGTCTTCAAAGAGCAGAGAGAGTTGTATACTGGTAATCAGAAAGCTTCTGTGGAACAAATCCACTGTTGTTGCACAATTCTGTAGCTGTTCCTCTGATCGTCTTTTTCCAGGTTAATCTTACAGAACTGAAAGCCTTCACCAACCCACCAATGGCTGTAACCAATGTTACTGCTGCAGTAGTGGTTTTATTGGCATGTAAAGGGAAAGTGCCCAAAGACCGAAGCTGGAAAGCTGCAGAAGTCTTTATGGGAAAGGTAGTGATTGATGGGACATCATCTCCTTCCAAGAGAGGAAAAGAACAGTTAAAACTAAGAGCCAGAGAAAGAGAAATTAAATCACAATTTTGGGTTTGTACAGTTTGAATTTAGGGGGATAAGATACGATCCTGTATTGTTCTTTTCTGTGTACCTTTGGTGACAAACTCAAGACAGCCCGAGTGCCCCTGGGACTTATTAATTGCAAAAATAGAAGAAAAGTCAAAGGGAGAGCATTTCATGATACTTATCTCACCTCTGCCAAGTTTCTCAAGTGAATCATAAAATCACAAAATGTGTTTGTGCGGGTGAATACTTCAAGATTTGGGGGAAGACAATAGTTCTGCTTTGTACTGCATAATGTTTGCAAAACAGTAAGCTAGTGCAGGATTAGAGTTTTGCATTTTTGGTGAAAGTAGAAATTAGCTTCTGATTCCTGAAATGGAAAAGGATTGGATGCACTGGAACTTCTCTTCTTGCAGGTTGGTGACTCCTTACAAGATTTAATCAACTATGATAAGGAGCATATTCCTCAGAATTGTCTGAAAGTCATCAAGGAACATTACTTGTAGGATCCAGGTTTCAACACAAATTATGTTCATACAAAATCCTGTGCAGCAGCTGGTCTCTGTGCCTGGGTCATCAATATAGTAAAATTCAGTGAGGTATATATCTATCAGTTCCTCTCTTGATCAACTCTGATGAGGGGAATTTCTGTTATTGAAGTTTTTTATTAGTTTGGTAAGCTTAGTTTAGTGTTCTGGGCAGAATGTAACAGCAACCGCAGATAAAGTGGAAAGTATTCAGTGCTTAACAGTATGTACACATGTATTTATTTTTAGTAGAAGTGGTGAAAAAGATGTGGCTGCCCAGGACTCTTCAATTGTTATTATGATACAGTAGTTAGGAAATAGTCTTCTCTAGGTGTACAGTCTTCACTTGAAATACCCATCTGAGTCTGGCTGTCTGCAGTGTAAGACAAAGCTTATCACTTGTTATTCCCTTGAGCACTTGGCAGCAGGAATCCTCAATTCATCCTAGTATGATAGCAGGTTATCATTTAATTACAAAATAGTAGAAAACTAATAAATTTTAGTTTAAACCTACTCAAGCTTGATGATAGTCTGATTTCCACCTGTATTCTAAAACCATAAAAGTGATACATATAAATTAATTTTAGTTGGAGAGTAGACCCGCTGAGAATGCATTCAGTTCTGCTTCAGATATCCTTATATAAGCTATAATAAAATCTCCTGTAGTCTTTGTGTCAATATTGAAAAAAATCTCAGCATGTCTCACTGTTGTGTAGAAAGATGGCTCTAAAGCAAGTGTATGTAATGAGAGACTACTAGGATTATCTGAAAGTCTTTTATCAGTAGTAATTTGCAATTTTTATAATGAACGTGAGACCAACTGCTTGTCTAACGTACGTATGTTGTATGCTGTTTTCAAGGTGTATTGTGAGGTCGAGCCAAAACGTTGTGCGTTGACCCAGGCAAATACCGAATTAGCAGCGGCTACAGAAAAACTAGAAGCCATCAGGAAAAAGCTTCTTGTAAGCACTGCTTGATTAATGAGCATTCTTCGCTAATGTCTTGAGTCCACTTAATTTTATTATTTTTTTATTTCATTTTGTTAATTTATTTTATTTTTATTGATTTTATTACTTCCTAGTTCAAGTATTAAAGATTTATTTTCATTAGGGATTATCACTATTTTTGCCACAAACCTACTGAAGAATATTCCATAATTTCAGTAGTAGCACATGAAGCTGTTTGTCAGAAATGATTGAATTTCCTCAAAGCCACCTATGCACACTATAACCGATCGATTAGTAAACTGAAATAGCAGTTAATATAAATAACTGGCTGTGATTTTTACAAGGAATGTATGCCAAGTGTTTTTATGAGTAATGACCTGTTAGAATATAGGAATAATTTCCAGAAAGGGTTTTGTAAGCTCATGCTTACCTGTGTTTATGTTTGACCTTCAATGTATCATCAAAAAAAATCAGATCTCCTTTGATTTTTCTGAAAGACCTCCAAACACATATACACATGCACACACACACGTGCACATAGAAGTGGAAACTTTACGATCTTTTACTGACAAATGTCTTTTGAGTTACTGATTAACTAGAAGACCGTGTTTACCACCAAGTATCTATTGAACTTTTGAGAGGGATTATTTTGAGTTTATTAAGTATTCATTTAATGGAGAAAGTGCAATGCAAAGTGCTCTTGAAACAGACAAAGACTGGTATGTTGGAAGATGGTAGGTGGAAGGAGTTTCTCTACTGCAAGCTAATTACCCTGACTTAGCAAAGGCGGCTTTAAATGGTTTGAAAGATATGGCATTACTTGAGGTTAGAAGGTTTTGACTTGGCTTACGACTGTTTTTGTTGGTAATATTTAGACCTGAATTCTCACAACTTAAGATAGCAAGCAATAAACGAAGGCTGAACAAATATGTAATGTGGGGATTATTCTCACTGTTTGCTCTTAAGGTATCAGTTTATAAGAAAGGGCAAGATTCACTTTTACTGAAACTCTTGGAAACCTGTGAGTTCTTGTACCTCAGAATTTCGTTCTTCATTTCAGCAATTTCCTGTTATTGTAGTATCAGCTATTTTTGTTCTGAAGGAGATGCAGATTTAATGGGTAAACAAAGATAGCTTTTACTCTCTCTTCCTCTTCTGGTTCCCTCTGCTGCCCTCACCAAAAATCCCATAAGTATTTTGCTTCCATATGACATGGCCTTAGCCTTATGACCTTGGAGATGCCCATTCAGATCAAAGTGCATCTGCCCTAGTGAAGCTTGTATCTACACTAAAACATAGCTTTACTGAAGAATAACTTTTTTTTGTCATTTCACAAAGCTATACTGATGCATGTTTATTAAGTGCAAATAAAAATAGCCTTTTAATGATATTTTAAAAAATTATTTTTGATACACAGCAGTCACCTCTGAAACTCATGGAACCTTTTCTTGTTTAAATATGTTCCTCAGAGAAGAGCACTAATGCATCTCCATTCCTTGCCTGACAGTATACTAAAGAACCTTTTCCTGTTTTAAGTGATCTTGCAGTTCAGTAAGCCTCCAACTTTGAATCTAGTCCTGTCTTTTTGTATTTATTTACTTCCACTTTCATCTCCTCATGAATTTTTCTGCAGGTGGTTAGCAGTAGTTTTTCTCTCAGCTATGCTCAGGTCCTAGTAGGAAGACTTCCGCACCACAGATGAAATGCAGTTCCCTCTGCAGTTAGCTGTTTCCTGCATTAGGCCAACAGTTGTCACATTGTCATTTAATATGAATGTTTTTCTGAACCTTTTTATAAAATCCATACTGCACGTTCAATCAGGCTTTCTTTTACAAGATGAGAAGATCCAGTTAAAACTTGTATTTATAACTGACTCACACTATTGCTGATCAACCTGCTGAACTTTTTTAAGGAGGTGTAGTTGTAATTTTTGGTTCTCCAGTATTACTCATAACAATAATAACCTCCAGAGCTCATGAGGGTGTTGAACGGAGAACACTATAGCTGGTGAAATTAGCTGTTGATAAATGCAAAATAATACATATTGGAAGGAAAAAAATTGAACTGTTCATTAATAATTCTTGATTATTGTTTATTCATTAGTAGCTTAGGGAAGAAGACCCGGGGCTGATTGTGGACAGTCCAAAGAAATCTTTGAAGTTAGCCTTGTTTTGAACTGGGAGTTGGACCAGATGACCTCCAAAGGTCCCTCTAGCTTATACTATCTTTTGATTCCAAAAATAAAGCACAAATTTGGTTCATCCGGTAACATTTTACAGGAAGATGAACTTCAGCAGAAGAATAAAAAAGAAACACTTGTCTATGCAGTGTGTATATTATGTATGCTAAAATGTACTTGTAACACTTAGAGTGGTAAGTGAGTGTCATAATGATGTAGTCAAAACTGCCGCACACCCCTTACTCAGCAAAACTTGCTTTTGGCTTGTTTCTTGTAACTGAGCTGTGACTCAATCCAGAAAACTGAAGATATAAAAATTTTTATATACGAAGAAACTTGAAAAATTTATCTATTTCCATAATTCATGTCTTAATCCATCATTTAATTGGTAAATTTCTGTTTTCTAGGCATATTTTTTTCTCTTGGACAATTCTGTGTTTGCTTCTTGCTGTTCACGTGTTGCATTTCATCTCTTAAGAAGAACGTACATTCTCCATTTTTAAGTATTCTACTACGCCACCTCCAAATATTTCACTTCAAAAGCTTCAGTTACAGTGCAGGTCTTTGCACAGGCCAATGCAAAATGTTGTTCATTCAAATGTCTTCCAAATTCCAACTAGCGATAGGTTTTTCATCTAATTTGTTACTTCTTCACATATATGAGGTGACTGAAGTTAGTAATTTCCATGAACTATGTACCTATACATACGCTGTGTCAAAATGGGGTATATGGTGCATAAGCTTACAAACACTTGGACTAACAATGATTTACATTTGAAAGGTTAAAGAAAAGATGTGAAACTGATTGAAGCAACTTTAATTATTTGTTTTAATTACATGATTAACTTGTGTCTTATCTGATAGCTGTGTGGCAGACTGGAAATGATCAAAGTGGCTATAAAAGTGTAGTGTATAACATGAAGACACATGTATAAAAGCTGTTGATAGTTTCCCCTGGACTGTAAACTAGAGGGGGAAAAATCCTGCAAGTTAGTATGTACCAGAGCTTTAAAGAATCTAGGAATCTTAGCAGGAAGTTTAAGTTTCCAGAATTACAACAAACTGGGAATGTGGCACCCACTTAATAAAAGCTTAATCCAAGAAGTTTCAACACAAAAAATTGTGTGACTGAGAGATGCGTTTCCTCTGGGATCTGGTCTTTAGTGCCCAGTTTCCTACCTGTGAAATGTTAGAGGATGATGAGAGACTGAGTTCGTTAGTAAGGTTCACTGTGTTGAAGGAGCTCTGCAGATTGATGGGTACGGGACAGGATCCTTTCCTGTCTTTACATTTCAGCTTTTAAACTGAATTGACACTCGCTCATTCAATGAAATCCAGCACTCTTCTTAGTTTTGTTTTAACCATAGTTACAGCTGGCATTTCACAGAGCCTCTGCTTAGCTTTCTGGGCTCAGCTTTTTTCTCCATCTAAAGACAGACAACATGGTCAACAGTGAATAACTCTGTAGGTTTTCATCCCTATGCAGTGATCCTGAGCTGTGCTGTTCAGTCTTACATTTAAAATCATCTTGAGTTCCTCAACTGGAAACTTGTATTAATCAACACGTTAAAGGACACAATGTTCAACGTGGTGTCCCTGGAGAGGATTGTTATGTACACCAGTAACATTAACCAGGATTATCTGATGAAAAGATGCAAATTCAGAGTGAAACCTTGAGTTTTTGCTGGCATCCATTTTCAGAGTTAGAATGAAGTGCTGTATAAATATTCACCAGTTGTCTTCCACTTAAGAGTTTTATGTCTAGCTAAGCTTCATCAGCTCCATTTTTCCAACCATGGTAACTTCTCTATCTGCTTCGTTTAATGTTTGCGTTCAGTGTTTTGTAACATGCACCCTGTCCTATGCAACCTGTTTCAGCTGGCTCATGTCACGCCTTTTAAACGTGTGATTCACTGTGTAGGAGAGTCTGTGAAATGGGTATAAAGAGAAGGCAAACTTGTATTTCTTCTGGAAAAGAAAAATGAACAGTGCAGGCACTCCTCAGTGAGAAGTACCTAGATTTTATTTACCTTAGCTGCCAGTAACCCTCTGTACCTCATCAGCCCCTAGAAAGCTCTTATCCTTACTTGAGTTGTATGGATCCATGGTGCGTAAAAGCAAGTCCTCTAATGTTGAAAGGTCACTTTTAATATATGGACATTCTATATATCTCTATCTGGGCTGCCTGCTGACTGGATCCATTCTGTGGAAAGTTTTCCCTTCGCCCACCACCTCTTCTTCAGAAGTAGTCAGAAGTGCTGTGCAGCCCTATCAGTCGTCCTCTGAAGAGCCAAGTCTCTTTTAAGCTTGCGAAAGACCAGTATGTAGAGCCCACAAGAAGGCAGTACTCCACAAGTGCAAATTGATCTGAATCTGCATGAAATCAAGCAGTACGGAAGAGAGAGATATTTTGAATGTTATTTATGAATGTTAGCCTTTTAGTAGTCCTCTTCATTTTGGCGTTAAAAATTTAGTAAGAGCAATGAATTCATTCCTCTTCTATCTAGTCTCTTTTAAATGCCTTTAAAGTGGCATTAGAATATTTCTTACCATTATTCAAGCATCAATCCATACATTCAGTTGCCCCCTATCCTTCAGTTCCATTTCTTGCCCCTTTCCCTTCTGGTCATTTATTTGCCTGTCTCTTTCCCATCTTCCTCTATCCAACTTTCTAAAGAATAGACTTGAAGGCAGAGTATCAGATGTTAGTGATCTCTGCTCCTACATTCATGGATGTTCTGTACTCCCTGACTCGTAATTCAGCTTCTTTCTGTTGGCAAAGAGAGAGAGAAGGAGAGTTGTACATATTTTTCATATGGAAGTTTTTGCAGCCAGCAATTTTCAGTGATGATAATTGGTGCAGCTGTTAGTAATCAATAATACACCTTCATCCTAGGCAGCACAGTTTAACTAACCTCCTTTCACTTCTCATGGCTTCCAGAATATATCTTTAAATGAGAAACTAAATTCTTCTCAAACATAGGCAATATTGTAATGAATATTGTCACAGTAATTTGTTTTTAATGCCAAATATATACAGACTGGTACTAATACTAACACAGTATGTAATTTTAAGCATTTACTGTGTTTTAAAAATTATTAAAAAATACTCTGTGGATGGTCATGCCTACCAATCCTTTCTTGTGTGTTAAAGTTTTAATATATGAACACACAAATTTGTCCATCCAGTAAAACAATTGCTATATATTTATAGTAAATGGAAAGAAGAGCAGGTTAGCAAACAGAAAAAAGGATTATTTCTTCATAAGCATAATTATCTTTTAAGTATTTTGAGTGAAATTAAATCAGATTGTCATCCTTAAAGAAACTACAGTTATCTGCTAAAAATATTTGTGAAAATTACGATTTTATGTTCACATACATATTGCAGCAATTATGCCTATTATATGCATAGAAAACAGGAGGTAGTATGTTTGTTAGTGTTAAGGCTAAAGAGTTGGGCTGAATTCATCCTTTTGGCAGATATGGTGCAATATGTATTATTTATCATTATTATTATTAACATATGAGAGCACTTAAATACAGTGAAAATACTCTGTGCCTGAAAAGGATTATACAAGGGCATAGTCCAGCAGGCTTGCTATGGAGAGTAATGGCATTCTGCTGTGATTTGTGGAGCATAGTATCCTGGCAGTAGCCTTCTCAGTAACAGGTGTTTTTAAAACCTGTGAATTATCCCATAGAATTTAGAGTAATGGGTATAAAATGCAATACATAATCCTGCTGTTGCTAAACTTTATTGATGGTACAGCCTAGGAAAGAATGACAAAAAGGAATGGCGTGTTTTGTAGTGACACCTTTCCTATTCAGAAGTGGTGAGGTAGTAAGTGCTCTGGTAAAGGAGACTATTAAGTACCAATAGACCCGCAGAAATGTTGCGGCATTCCTTATGGTTTTTCTCACTGCAGAAGAATGTTCTTGCCATCTTTACTGCCTGAGCCTGGAGTCTTTGATGGATGAGTGCACCTGAACTATGGTCAGGTCTATGCTATCATGCAGGCAAACTTAAGATGCCTAGAAATAAATAGCCTCCCTTAAAAAAAAGAAAGGCTAGAAAAACTGGTTTTGTCTTCATTCTTATTATCGCTTGCATGATAGACGGGTGAAATTTTGCTACAGCACACATCTGTGAGATGCCCTTATGAGCAGAAGTCCTCGTTAGTCTCTCGATTTGTAATCA
This sequence comes from Steatornis caripensis, assembly GCA_013398225.1. Lineage (NCBI taxonomy): Eukaryota > Metazoa > Chordata > Aves > Caprimulgiformes > Steatornithidae > Steatornis > Steatornis caripensis. The sequence continues at coordinate 430,799 of VZSC01004048.1, forward strand.
TCACCATTAAATAGTGGATTGGCTACCTCATTATCCCTAAGAAATCAAGCCAACCTTCTTTATTAAGCTCTAAGTCGTAACTCCATCTTTCCCCCTTTGCCAATTAATTTCTTATTTTTAATTTGTGTATTATTTTGAAATTTCCTGATTGCACACCACCAATTCAAGCACTAAACTTGGCAGATGAGATCTAAATCCTTGATCCTGCAAAACCACCAAACTTCCATGGGGGTGTGCACTCCTTGCTCCTGTTGTAGTTCTTCCATTAAATGTGAAATAGGGAAATTTTGTTCTGAAGTGGAACTCACTGTTGTTAGTTCTGTAGTTACTCTAGAGAAAGGAAACAGTTTCAGGCTGTGGCCTCTGTTGTCTTACCTCGTCTTTTCTTTTTTCGGAGTGTTTTTTCAAGCCCTTTTCTTGTATTCAACTTTTGCCTCACCTGATTATTTGTAAAAATAGTACTTTTCAAGGTGTTAACCTCTTGTCACTCAACTATCTGACTTTTTTAACACTTTTCTTTCAATTAGTTCTTCTTAGTTTGCTGAGCTGGACAGGATTCTCTTTTTCTGATAGAGTAGGAAAGAGTGTAAGTGTTTATCTTCCTGATGAAAGGGAAAACTGAGATAAACAGATTGTGGGTGGCTTTCCTCTTCTTGGTTCTTTTTGATGAACAAATGCAGTAGTTCGGAGTTCTTATTTTTACAACCACAAGAAACTTGTGATTCCCTCCCCCCCTCCCCCTTTTGTTGACTATTCTTGACTGACTATTACTGTATTTCTTAGACTTTTTCAGAAAGACAGTGTTTCAACAACGATAACAGGACATCTCCTCATCCAAGCATCTTTCAGCCATTTTAGTTAAGTAGGCGTTAACAGAAACAATTTTACATTATTTTATCTAAAAATCCCATGTCATCCTAGCTGCTCAGTTAAGAGAATCTGGAGAAAATGCTACAGCTCAGCAAATTACAAGTCATTTGGCAGGAGTGATGGAGACTGAAGAAAATAAAGGATCTGAGGAGTCTGAGAGAGGGGATCTGCAGGGGCTCACTGGGAGTGGGCAGTGGCTGCTACTCGGTCGAGTTACATTCAGCATGAATCCCTGAAAGCAGAGAGAGGGCATGTTGCCGCCTTTTGAGCAGAGTGCTTAAAAGTGTGGTTAAAGATCTTTGGTGAAGGTGTGGATCAGCATGCAGGAGATCTGCTTGTTTTCTGCCACTAGTGAAACCATCTTGTCTGCCCAAGAGCAAATTGCTGGATTTTCTTATGCCACCAGGCTCATATACAAAATGAAAATAGTAACTCTTCTTACATTTTTTTTTCTTGCTCTGTTACAATTTTAAATGCTCCAGAATGCATAGGACACAGTTACAGGGTCCTAGGATGTTTGTTACTGAACCTAGCACAAGAAACGCCCAGTTTTGTCTAGGACCTTCAGATCTGGCCGTTGCAATACAAGCCATTGTCATCAAACACAAACATTTCTCCTCCTCTTATTATCTCCAGGCACCTCATCTCCCCCATTTAAATGGATATTTGGTAAGGATTCTGATGATGGTTTTATTCTAAATTGTTGTCAGTCAGCATACTTACACTGTGCCAGGAGCTGTAGAAAGAACATGGACTACAACAAAACCTTTCCTCTAAAGTTTGTATCCTTCAGACTTAAAGATTCTGTCTACAATTATTGTCATTAAAATATATTATTTAAAATAATTAAAAAAACCCAAACCCAAAACACCAAAAAAACAACAAAGCTTAAGCTATAGTATTTACCCAGCCCTTTTCTGAATAGGTTCTGGATAGCAATCTGTGTAAGCTCATGGCTTCACTCAAGAAAGCAGTTGCAGAGAAAGTCAAGTGTCAAGATGATGTGAACTGAACAACCAAAACTATTGAGCTGGCCCACAGGTTGGTCAAGGGACTTGAGGTAAGACAATTCTGTCTGAATGTGCATGCTAGTGTGAGTTTTGAAATATTTGAAGCATTTTATTGAGCATGAAGTTAAACTTAAATGTATGATTGTGTGGAGAAAAAAGACTAGGGGTGTGGGGGGACAGGTGACAAGATGACCCTTATTAGAAATCATTTAAATAATAAAAAAAACCCAAAACCAACAACAAAAAATAAAACCACAAATAAGCCCATAATAAAATCCAGAGAAGTAAAATGTGTTGCACCACAATTGCATTTCCTAAAACTCGTGTATTGCTGAGCAACTGATATTGGCATGATTGCCAGAGAGAAATCTCGATAACTAAGTCACCACATTTATACACAACTGTGAACACATTGTGACAGCATGGGCAGCCTCTAGTTAATGAGCAGAAAGACTGAATAATCCTCTAGGTCAGGATGGAGTCGCCCTGCATCTGCCCCCGTTGCACTTTAGATTGCAAGTAAGTGGAAGGCACTGATCAGATATTTGCTGTTTGCTTTTGGTTTTTTCCTTTTGCAGAAACTATTAATTTTTAAATAAGAATGAAATGTATTTATGTTAAAATTATATATATTTCAGTGTGGTTATTAGCTTTATTTGCAGACAAACGTCATTAAAGCTAACACGTGCCTATTTAACGGTCAGTAACCATTCAAGTCAGCCACAGCATTGCTGTGCAGTCTCTCCTAGGTCTTTACAGAAATTGTGCTTTCTCGATTCATCATCTAGAATTTTAACCATTTGTTTTTGACAAATAAGTGTAAATAACAGGAAATAAAACGTACAAAGAATATTTACACTACTCCATGAGTTCCCAAGGCAGTCTGAAGAAATATTTTAAGTTGAATTTCATAAAATCCCTGTGACCTTGCTTCCTAATATCAGAGAGTGAATACATTTATTTCTGCAAATCTCTCAGAGGAGGCTGGCAATCAAGATTAAATCACTTCAGAAAAAAACTATCGTAGGAGTATAGAACTATTAAAAAAACCCCCAGTACGATTAAAACAGATCCCTTTTTGATTCTGGATTCTGGAATTAATATGCCTAGAAATGTAAAATATGTAAATAATCTTTCCTGTGGTAGAAAACCAGTGATGTCGATGTTACTGTCTCCACATGAAAACTTTTGTTTGCCCCAAAACACCTGATACAGTCACTGTTGGCCTGACCCTGAAGACCTCCAAAGCCTTTGGAAGATCTGTGGAAGCCAATGGCCTTTGCCCATAGGTAGTCGCCAAGTCTTAGATTTGAAGGTTTATATGTAGGTAAAAGAAGTTTTTCTCCAAGATTTGAGGTTTTTATTAGTGATCGCATTGTGTAAGCTAAGGGGGAAAATATTATAAAGAATTAATTGAGAATGCCAAGTCTTTTCCTCTGAGAATAAAAAATTCTTTTTGACTAGAACAGGAGACAGTTAACTTCTGAAAAGCATCAAGACTGATGATTTTGTCTATATAGCATTGACCTGGAAGCTCAACCATTCAGACTAATAAATCAGGCAATTTATATTTAATCATTAACTAACTCCCGAGCTGAACAGCTGTTCAAAATTAGAAATGGGTCACCCCGGCCGGGATGACATTACAGGCAATCTATAATGCATTAGAATAAAATTATAGTGATTTTTAACTGTCTGGAAATTTATTACACTGCATGTTCCAACTCTTAAACCCTTGTTAGCCAATGTCACTAGTGATTTATGGTGCTTGGGTGGTATGGTAAAATTACTGAAGATTTAAATAGACAATCATTCTATGTTTAGTAAATCTTCAAATTTCAAAGCTATTTTGGAGAATGAGGTAGGTGCTTTTTATCTCGAGAAGAGAGAATGGATAAATCAAAAAGTCCTCTTGTAAATTAATGGATTTATTGTCTTGTTGCCTTCAGTCAATGGTTTAAAGAAGAATCCAATGACTTCTGTAGGCAAAAATGGATGTCGAAAATACTTCAAAACTGCTACATTACAAATATAACTGTTAGAGATTTCAACAGGAATAGTCCTTTACTCGTCATTTGTTGGACATCTCTTATGAATGTAATTGGAGTTTAGGAGGCCTTCACACGCTGAGTTCCTGTGTTTACACCGTAAGACATTTAAATGCTAACTCTTTCAAGCACAGGACTTTGATTAAAGATACTGCTGCTTTCTTAGTGGCCATTTTGCATTTCTATTTTATAGCAAAATAGTTTGAGTCTTCTGTTATTGTAGAATTCTCCGTCTGTCTTTGCTGGATGGGATATTTATCCATTTTGGTAAATATTTCTGATTTTTCTGAAAAGTATAGATGGAAAATAAGTCATTAATATAGAATTTAATGATGATTTAGTTACTTTGGTTTTGAACACATAGAAATTTATTTTTAAAATGAGAGTTGTTATTTGAGATTGATTTTATACGTTTTTAAGGCTTTCAAGAATGAGCACATCCATGAGTATTCTTCTAAGCTCTTAAGCAGCTAGCACCAGCAAAATGCAAGCATTTTGCATGAAATTATTTAAAGTATGGAAGATAGTTTCTATTCAGTGATTTTTATTGAGTCTTATTACATCATGTAAAGGACTGGAAAAATATGTTTTGATTGCTGTCATTGCTCTGAAAAATAAATGTCTGTATGGACGCTGGGTAAAGGACAGTACTGATAAGTTGTTCAGCAGTGTGCTTTCCTTTTTTCATGCTGGCCTTTTCTTTGCTTCAGTCCCTCTGCTCACTGGAGAATGATTTCCTAAGATTTCCCTAATGCAAGTGAACAAACTGTGAAACAACTTTTATTTCTTCCAGAGTATTTCAAACAGTACGAACAAGGAAAAAGGGTTATGGCAGTCTCTTCCAATTTTACATCTAGAATTTAATCTGTTTGAAGATGAATGTAATGGATTATCAATTTTTACCTTCCTTTCCATGGTAAAACTATTTGGGCATACATTCATGCATACACTCATTCCTTTGCTGGGAGTCGTATACACAAAACAATCAAAGGTTGATGTGCCAAATATCGCTAGTTTGGTTTTTATGCCATGTCATAAATTCTGATTGAAAAGGAGATGCTGATTCGATCCGTATCTTAAGCATTAACTTTATTTAAAGAAGATGCTTTAATTTCTCTGTGATTCTTTAGTCACCATTTGAACATTTTAAGTAGATGATGGGCTGTCTTTACAACATAGCTGGAATAAAACAAAAGCTTTCCATATAGCTACCGATTAGAAGTCATCAATATCTGAGACTGTTCCTGACTCTTCATCCAAAATATCCCAGGGTAAGCGTGGTTAAGCTTAACTCTGCAAAGTGCACAAGGGATTCCAGAAATCAGGGCGCTCTGTGGGGGGGAAAAAGAATATGAAAAAAAACAATTTCTAGAGTTAAAATTTGACAGAATAATTGAGGCTGGAAGGAACCTACTGAGATCATCTACTCCACCCCCCTATCTACTCACACTGGGCTTGTCAGACCAGATTGCCCAGGACTAGGTCCAGTCTGGTTTTGAATATTTCCTGGGATGGAAACTCCACAACCTCTCTGGGCAACCCACGCGTTTGACCACCCTCATCTTTCCTCCTGTGAAAATTACAGCTCTTAACTCAGTAAAGCTTCTGTAGCTGGTAGGTAAAACAAGCCAGACAAGTAAGAGGAAAAAATCCTGCAACTCTTTTGCCTTGCCCCTTCCATTGGAAAAAAGCATGAGAAAAAAGTAGCAGTCACATCTTTGTTGAGGTTGAAATAGCTTTTTCTCCTTTCTTCATTTTTTTTTTCTTCTGATATTCTCGTTCCCTTGCCTTTTCTGAATCTTGCTGGAAATGACTGCACTTTGCACAAGGCAGTAGTGCCATACTGTGCCTGGCAGTAGCGTGCCAGATGCTGCCAGTATTGCCGTGTGTCTGCCATACTGTATCTGGTCTAGACAAAAGCCCCGATTACTGGAAAAAATCAGACAAGGGAAGGACATTGAATGCTTGATGAAGAGCTCCATCCTACAGCTTCAAAGGCTTCAAATCACCACCAGGAAGTGTGGATTGTTTCCAACCTTGCAGTCTCAGGAAGTATATCTCTTGCTGACAGAGAATCTTTCCTGTTGAATTTTTGTGTGCTTCTGTTTATTAATGTAGAGATCGAATGTTCTGTCGCTTCTGAGTTGTTCCAGGAGATAACATTTTCTAATTTTACTTTGCAGTCTGAAAACATACGTTGGAGCCAGTCCTTTGAAAACCTCAAAGCACAAAAGAAAACTTTATGCGGTGATGTCTTATTAACAGCAACGTTTGTGTCTTACTTTGGACCCTTCACCAAACCGCATCGCCAGGAATTGATGGAGTATTTCTGGACTCTCTTTCTAAAGTCACAAAAGGTAAAATTTGCTGTACAAAATGGGATTCTCCAGTGAAGAGTCTGGCTTGTTAAAGTTACATTCTCAAAAATTTGAAGGACAGATCTGTATTTAAAAGCAGCTCTTTGCAGGTATTTGTTTTCCAGTGTGTGTGTGTGTGTATACACAGACGGAGACACATACTCTCCTCAGATTTTGAGGGGAATGGGACAGAGAGGTTAAATTCTCTTTGGCAAAAGAAAATCCCTTCTCTTTCCGGTTCTCAGTGCCAAATTCTGTCCTTTGTGACACCTGTGTGACAGCAAACAGCTATCAATAGTTATAGAGCTGTGTAGAGAGGCCTATTCTGCTTAGCTTTTCAGCTCCAGGAAGAGCAGTAGTTATGATAATCCCCATGTCTTTGTACATAGTGGAAACCGTGACAGTACTCAATAAATGCATAGAGGCTTTAACCCTGAGAGTTGTCTCCGCAAAGCTTTCTCCATCCTTCCTTGTGAAGCTTTGGACTGCTCCATTCTTCCTTACTGCTGCAAAAGCTCCTCACCTCTTCCTACTTTTTTCCTATTTCTCAGGTGCCGCAAATCGCAGTGTTATATCACAACTAATGTAGTTTATTCTCTGAAATATGTGACAAGTGGAACTCCTATCCCATTTTAAATTACAAAGCTAAGGCACAGCAGGCAAGCTGAGTTGCCTGAGGACACTCTGGAAATAGAGTTAAAGCCAAATCCAAGTTTCCCAAGGTCAGCCCTCAGAACTGCGGAGGCATCTTTTTGTAGATGTTTGCTTTGTGTGAGACCTTAACAGTCTCTAAATTGTGTGGAGCTTTGTTTTGCCTGGAACTTCTCCCTGTCCTTTTCCACAAAAAATTTGTCTGCAGATAAAGTTATTTCTCAAAAGCCTCCTTCTGCCTTGCAGCCTAATGCTGATAAGTAGAAAAAATTACCCCTGTATATTTGTTTTCAGTAGTGGGACTCTGGAAATAAATGTCCTTCCTCATCCTTTTAAGAATCCTCTGAAACTGATTGAACGTTTTTATAAATAAAAATAAACCATACTGTAACTTTTTGCTTCTTAAGATGCTTTCACCGAGCAGCAGTGAGATAAAATACCTCGTTCCAGCTTTGTTTTCCTACAAGTGGGGAAGAGTGGAAAAGAGGAGAGAAATGCATTTTGTAAGTAATGCTTAAAGTAAATGTTTATTGACGGTCCTCTTTAGAAGGAACAACAAGTAGTTCTATGCCATGAAGTATCAGTTTTGTGCAAATATGGGTACAAAAGATGTATCTATATATTAAAATATTTTTCTTGCATTGTGTGAAAATTTGTATTAGAAACGCTGATAATACCTCAGTGTTAGTGTTTTCCACAAGGAAGTATTTCAGCTCATGGAAATCATTGTATTGCTTGCCTGACGGTGCAGAGATAAAACAAAGACTATTTTCAGTCTTCTGGTATATTTATATAAATGTGTTACACGTGGGAGATTAATATGTTGCATGCTTACAGAGGGGAGTGTACACCTGTTGGTTCTTTTGTGCTTGTATTTTCAGCAAGTTCATCAAAAGTTACATTTATTTTGGGCTCTGTGATTAGAATTAGGGGTTAGAAAATTTTAAGGCGGTATGTATTTTGTAATAGTGTGGTAACTATGATATTGTGCCACAGAAACTGCACTAGAGTTACGGTGCCATTCTTATTAATGCTAATAATTGTGCAAATTTGGCTCAACTTAAATATATGTAATGGTTTTCTTTATAAACAATGACCAGATTGACATGCTTTTTATTTCCCTCTGCACTTTCAGAAGAATCTCCAGTCTACAAGCCAGCACTAAGGACTATATATGTCTAGGGTGGAGGAAAATTTTAATGGAAGAGTTTTTAAAACACTTCTGAATGGAGTAGAAGATAGTTCAGGCTAAATACTGATGGTGCTGTGCTTTCGTTTAATTTATGGCTTTAGAATTCAATGCAGAAATCACAAATAAGGAAACCAGGGATAACATTGTGAAAGAATTGGTGGGGGTTTGCCCTTTGCTTCAGCAAGCAAAAATTTAATTCCAGACATCCAGTATAGATTTTCTTTTACGTTTCCACTAGGTACTTTTTTTCCCAAATAACTTAGTTATTCACTCTTTCTTACTCTGTGTGTTGCATTAGGCATTTTCCTTCCCACCCACACCCATTCGGTAAGCCCTGGTTTCAGATGTTCCATTTCTTTGTGTTTTCATCTCCCTGTCACTGCCTGCGACAAGTTAGTATCCAGCAAGCGTGGCTCTCTGACAGCTGCTCTAGTGCACGTGGAGATCATAGCTTCCTTCTTAGCAAACAGGCACTCACACGAGCACGTTGCCGCAGCTGGTGCCATGCCAGGAGCTCCAAGGCTGCCTCTGCCATCGGAGATGGTCCTGTTCTCTGACTTTTGACCTTGTTAACTATGTTGGTAAGATACCATGGAAATCTTGTTTTTATAATTTTTGTGTAGGTGAATACTGATTTATGTTCCAGAAATACCTGCTCAAGAGCATGCATGAGCATTTAATTTGTAATATCTGAATCCATGTACTCTCAAATTTATAATACGTGGTGAGTTTTTAACTTTATCAAACTATAGATTTTTTTTATGAAGTAAATGTCTTAAATGAAAACACGTTTTTTTAAAATGTGTTATAAATATGACAAACTGCTTCTCATCACATTTCCTAGTATATTCTTTTGCATCTGAAACTCCACAGGGATCCTCCTTACTTTTCTGCATGGAAAGCCTTAATTTATATCAGCCCAGTTATCTTGTGCATTGCACTGAGTCATGTCTTGCNCGTTTTTTTACAATGTGTTATAAATATGACAAACTGCTTCTCATCACATTTCCTAGTATATTCTTTTGCATCTGAAACTCCACAGGGATCCTCCTTACTTTTCTGCATGGAAAGCCTTAATTTATATCAGCCCAGTTATCTTGTGCATTGCACTGAGTCATGTCTTGCTGCTTGGTAATCTTGCTGGATGATTATGTTCCACTCTGATTCAAAGGTTCCCATTCCTGTGATGGAGGGCCTGGACCCGATTGCCATGTTGACAGATGATGCTACGATTGCAGCATGGAGTAACGAGGGACTGCCTGGTGATACGACGTCAAAAGAAAATGCCACTTTTCTAACAAACTGCGAGTGCTGGCCTCTGATGATAGATCCCCAGGAACAAGGAATTAAATGGATAAAGAATAAATATGGAGCTGGCTTTAAAGTGGTACATCTGGGACAGTAAAGTTATGTGCATGCTGAAGAATTGACTTTCATGTTTACTGCCCTTAAGTTCCCCTAATTTTTGGAAGGGATTGGTGTTTGTTGGAGTGCACTTACTTGAAGACTTGAAATATTACATCACTGTTGCTTATTTATCCATAGCATCATTTTCCATTTAAAATGGTGCTTGAAAGAGAACCTTTTTTATGCTATTTGCAAGTGTTGAGGAGGAGATGAAGTGGAAGATGAGGTGCGCCTCTTGTGAGGGGCAGATCACTTTTTCAGTCCTGATAATATGACGTTGCTTATACTGTACAGTTTAGTCATCAGAACACAGCACGTGGACCTTACAGAGGGGAAGATTCAATCTCGTGTATGGCATTCAAGGCAAAAGCCAATCATCAAGTATTTTGATGAGAAACATGTTTTTAGTTCTCATTACTATTACCGAATTACATGTAAGTTGATAGCACTTACATGTAATTGATCTGGTCATATCTTTTCACATGTTTACTTTGATTCAGGGAGACCACTAGGTAAGATTTAGCTGCGCCATTTCAAAGGGCTATCTGAGTTTATTTTACTGAATTCTAGATACAACACACAATTACACAGCGCAGTAAATGGTCGCCGTAGTGCCTCATTTTTAAATGAATTGTTAATGATTTATCTGGTCTGCTTTTCTGAACAAACTCTTTTCCCTCACCTGGCCTCATTTTTTTTTAATTCTTTTTCCAACCCTCAGAAATAATTGTGGTTTTTCATTTGCACCCTGCAGTACTCTTCTGCACAAAGCTGTATTGTCTGTTTACTTATTCTTCCACAATTATCCACTCTCTTCTCAGTGCCTGTTGAAACAGAGTTCTTCCAAGTCATTCAGATGCAATGCCTTCAAGAAAGCATTTATAGTGTAGATTGGAAATACCAAAAGCTGTAACACAAAACCACATAATTAAAAAAATAACAAAAGCTAAAAGATGTATGTGCCCCCCTAGCTTCTCTGTGTCAATTCCAATGTCTTCAATGTGGGGCTATGTCCTCATATTTGCTTATAAGAAAAATCCCAGCAGTATATTTAATATGAGGACTAGCAAGAGCATAGATGTAAAGATGTTGAACTCAAAACTGTCGAGCTCTTGAACCACTGGGAAATTCTTTGTGAAGGGTTTTCTATGGTTTAACTGTGCTCCTTTAGAAAAACTTCTCCAATTGTATTATATAAAAGAAATCTTTCTATTACCAGCATTTATCTAATATTTGAGGGTTTCGGTTTTTGTTTTTCATGTAGTTTTCTGAAGACCATTGAAAGAGCTTTGACTTGCGGAGAGACTGTACTAATGGAAAACATGGGTGAATCTATTGATCCTGTACTTGATCCGCTGCTTGGAAGACATACAGTTAAAAAGGGAAAGTAAGTATATTTTAGTATTCAGAATTTTTCCATGACAACTGGAACTATATTGCTTTGATTGCCACATTTTACTTACTACTTCATAACCCTCCATGAAGTTATTTACTTATTTTTAAAATGCAATGGCTAAAAACTGGTGATGTGTGGAAGTTAAATGTTGTATCTATCTGCTTTGATTAGATAACAAACTTCTCAATTTACAGATTGAACTTGAAGTATAATACAGTCATGCGTGTGAGTTTCTCAACCCAAAATGAAAATCTTTACTTTTTTTACTTCAAAAAAGGGACAAAACAAAGAGGAGCATATATTATAATTCGGTACAAAAGTAAAGAAAATATTTCATTTCCACATTAGGCATCTATAACAAAAGGAAAAGCACTGGAAACGACAGATTATATTTAGATTTAACTATACAGGGGTTTCCAGCTGCGATATCAGCAAAATAAAACCACACCTCCATTTTGCAGTGTGTTGCCCTGACTGTTTGTTGGGCCACCCCATGAAACCAATCAATGAACTGGCCTAAAAGGGGAAAACGTAAAAAAGTAAAGCTAATGAGGAAAAATGGGTCTCAAATGTTACTCATGGTAGTTAGAGTACTTGCGCAGTTTCGGATTGTTAAAAGAGAAAATACGCAAGGTGGGTTAGATAAAAATGGTATCTAGTTTTGGACAGATTACCCAAGCTTTTTCTCCCTCCCTGCCCCCGTATTTCAGGCATTGATGCCTGCATGGTAAATCTAAGCCAATACACAACAACTCAAATCTCCTTGCATACATGAAGCTTCTGGGAGATGGACTGTTGCTGAGCACTGTGAGATCTTGAAATTATTCCTTTTTGTTGCACTTTTCTATAATGGTGTTCGAAGTCCTTCAGAGTAAGATCATATAGCTTGCTATTTTTAGAATCTATAGTGAAGACACTCTACTGAAAATTGGAATTATACTGATCTGAAAGAGATCAGAAATTGCACTGTCTAACAAATCTTAAGGCATGAGACAGAGGGATGTAAAACAGTGGGAAAATGTTAGATTGAAAAGGACAAGAATCACAGCTTATTAAGAATCACACTATATTGTTTTGCATTTACTTACCAAAGGCTTGCCATGCAGCACAACAGAGCTGTACACATGCACACTGCACACAGACACACATATATGAAGCTATTCAAATATAGGTTCTTCTGGTGAATATTTTAGCAGCATTACATGACCTAGCATTCTGTGGCTCATGGAAGATGTGGCAGGTCTCCTTGTGGGGCACTGATAATATATATACTCTTTTATTACCAAATAAGCAGAGTTCTCTTCATTCTGGATTCATTTCTGTTATTTGTTTATTTTAGTAGTTGTGTCAGGCACTCTATTTTTTTTTTCCTAATAAAGAAAGACTACAAAGGTATTTGTGATAGATACGGTGTAGTCCAGCAGTTGAAGTTCATTAATAATTGGAATGTTGCAGAGTATGAAGTAATGAATACTAATTACTCCTTTCATGTCTGACAGCACCCTGTGGACCAATACATCAGCCCAGACTTTAATTTGGTTCTAGTAATGGTTTCATCAATAGTACATTAATTCTATGTTTGAAAAGATATACAGTTGAACCTGACCCACACAGTAGATACCACTGTCATAAAATGGCCACATACTGACAACAACTGGATAATTACAAATAATTAAATCCACTGAGCTTCAGACAATCCTAATTTTAAGTAAAATATATCTTATCATATCAATCGACAGAAAGCATAGCAAGGGAGATTTATCAACTTGTATTCCTTCCAAAAGCAAATTTACTAGCCTGCATATTAGAGAACTTGCTGATCTGTGAAGTAGCTTCATAAAAGCGTATCTCCGCTTCTTTGTTTACCAAGATTGCTCTTGTGTTGTACCCTTGGATATTCTGTAACACCAGCTTCTGGTAGTGTTTCTGAATGAAGCCTGCAAAACAAATTCTCGGCTTCAGAGAACTTTAAATATATGTATACTTCTATACTTTCCTCAAAATTTGGGTGATTGTAGGGTGAACTACAGGTACTTGTTATCTCTGAAAATCAGACTTCTTTCTTAAGTGCCTAAGTATATATTTAGAAGCCTAACAAGTTCTAGGTGTTCAGGTTTGGATATTTTTTATATTTTAATTTCTGGAGCTGCCAACCTGCTCAGTGGATCTTAATACATTTTAGACTGTGACCTTATGTTCAAAATGGCTCTAAAATGCTAATATTTTTGTTAAAATATTTTAGGATATTTGCTTTAAGAAGACAGAGAGAACACAAAAGAGAATAAAATAATTTTAAAAAATCAGTTGTAGTGCATAGCTTCATATAAGCATATGAAAAGCACAAGAAGAAAAGTAAATATAATTCGGGTGGAACTTATTAGCAATGTATGGAAAAATTATTCAAAATGCATGTGCTTAGATTTTCTGGAGCAGATAAATCAGGGCATAAAAATAAACGGTGCCAATTCTACACAGTATTTGGGTTTGGCCTTTGCCTGCTATAAGAGGAGTGATGCCATTGAATAGATTTGGTATGGATAGGCTTTAGTATTTGAGTTTTATCTGTGTGTTTCCTATCCTGTTTCCCCAGCACCACTGTTTTGGAGATCACTGGATATGAGCATTAACTGGAATAGATCAATGTCATTTTGACTGACAGGAGAGAAGATAGAGGAATAAATTCATCGTTCATAAGGCCCCTATTTGCATTCACATGAGCTGTTACACCTGCTCGAATCCTTTGCACGTTCACAAAGTGGTAGTCGTGTCTCTTCAGTTGCAAGATTAGGTCATTACAAGATTCTTTAAGATGTCTCGAAATTTGATTTATGTGCAAACGTAGCTTGTATGAACAAGTTTCCGTTCTTATGAGGCATGACTATTATTCATGAAACAGCAAGACAATTCACTCGATTTCTCCACAGGGAGAAGCTTTCCTTGTCTTGAACGTCTCGCCAGCTGTGCAACTTTAAGGCAGCGCTTTTCCAACTGAACTAGTTTGACCAACTTGCGCAGTTTGCCTACTGAGATTGCCTAGTAACAGCTCCATTCTGCATTTGTTTTCACCTGATTTATTCAACTTCATTCTTGTTGGAATTTGCAAGTCGGTTCCAGAAGCTTTTAATTTTAAGCAGCAGGAACTGATAGAAGGCTTCTTCGGAAAATGCTTTTATCGTTCTTTCTTCACACTGGAAAATACTGTTTCCCTTTCCTTTCCCGTCCAAGAATTTATCACTTCTTTTCATTCTTGCTGAGCTGTTCCAAAAACATTTAGCTACAGGAAACTATCCTACTTTCTGCCATTTAGTCATGGCATGTTTTGGACAATAGTTCGGGGCATGAACATCTGTCCTGAAAGGTACTCTTTTTAACTTCGAGTTGCATGAAAGTGTGTGCCAAGAACAGGTTTTACATAAACTCTTGAACCATTTAATGATATGAAGTCATGTTCCTGTACTCAAGATTTTTTCATCTTTCAGATCCTGTGTTTGAAAGTCCTAGGCATTGTTCCTTGGGCAACACCTACACAAGGGAGAAGCAGTTCTTTGTGCCAATAAATCAGATTTTGACAGATCAGACCAGATGTTGCACTATTCTTAGACTTCTAGCAGCTGAGATTTCAGTACTTGTGTTAGCTTCTGCGATGTATAATATTTACTTTTGCTAAAACTCAGTTATGCCTCAAACTTCATACAGGACTTTAAAAGTGCTTTGCAAACCTATCTTGAATCCCTTCATCAACTTTATTTCAAGATCTATGAGAATTTCAACAGGAAAGAACTAGTGGAGAACAATCTCTTTTTAATTTACTTTGTATGTTCTTTAATAATAGGGAATTGGAGCCCACAGTAAATACGCTCTGTCTATTCCTGGGTAGAATAGTACGTTAATTTAGTCCGCTCTATCTGCTGGAGGAACAGGAGATTAAGAAGAAAAATTTCCCAAAAGCAGAACTTGCCTTTGCGATAATTTGTTTGCTATGCCTTCTGTCATGGAGTTCCAGAAATAGTGCCTATATCTGCTACATTTCTTCAGAATCCGGAATTAACCTCTGAACAGATACATTTCACTGAAAAAAATGAAGCAATTCTACTGGGTTTCCCCACCTCTGTGTTTATCGTTGTTGCTTATACTCCTTGAACCGTGTGAGAGTAATAACAAAACATTTATTTTTCCCAGATCTATAATTAACAGAAAACCTAGAATAGCTGCAGTAATAAAACCCACTGAGTCATTATGTAGTTTTTGCCTTTCATAGGTGATAATCACAGAAATTGGTAATTTATTGCTCCTGTGAATTGAGAACCCATAAACTAAGTACTAGAATCCAGAATTCTAAAGCTTATTACATTGCTATGTAGACCTGAAATATAGCGTGGCTCCCTTAGCAAAATTTTTTCCACCTACAAAGCAAACTAAAAAAGTTGCCTTTTGTCAGATCTCTGCTTCTATCTTTTGCCTCTGTGAGTGTGTGTATTGAAAGCAGAGCAAAATCACTCTATCTGTGTCAAGCTCTACTGTTTTGTTCCCTCCAGCTGTAGCCAGTTTTGAAGGTTGTGGAAAGACCTCAGTATCAGAATTGAAATCCATGTAGCAGAACTGGAAGGTGAATTCATGTCCACATGAGAAAGATTGTATTATCTGAAGGACATGACTCTATGGCTAAATTATTTCACTATTATACAAGCATAAGCCAGGAAAACTCATCTCCAGTAATTTGCAGGGTGGTAATACAGAATATGCATGTCTGATGTAAAGTTCTGTAGAGTCATAGGTTTCCTAGCACTAGAAATAATATGTTGGTCTTAGGAATTCACTTGCATTATATCATAAGTGACTGCCTTTTTTCCTGGTCCTTGGTGAAATGCAGAAGTGCTTTCAGCACACCGTTTCATTTCACCTATGTTTTCCAGCTAAGGGCATGTCAGAAACAGCCAAGGATGTTAAGACCTGAAATACGTGTCTGTGAATCTGGCAGTGCACTACGATATCCTAGAACGAAAGCGATGTTAAAATTTGTACAGAAAAGACTTGTTTTATTCATGTGCTGATGTGACTTTTGTGAATTATGTGTGAAGTGTTTAGTATCTATACTATAATGATGACTTTCAAGGTTGATTTGGCTTAACAAATATCAATTTGAATTTTGTGAAAAGGGTTTGTGTCTATCTATATTCCATTGTATAAATGTTCTATTGACTTGTTTTAAGCAGAATTTTGTTACTAATGTTTGGATCTCCTTTCTTGGCAGAGAACATTCAAAGCCGTTGCTATACAGAAAATATTGTACTCGTGCTTGTGTGCAGCAGGTGATTGCTGAAGATCAACGTACTGCTCACTGTGCAAGTAGAGGACACAAAATTGTGGCACCTGCTCGTGCCGGACCAGATGCACAGCACGCACTGTAGTCTATCAGCGCTCTTTCAAATTTTTTGGTGCTGTGCCATAGAAGTAGGAAGGTGAACTTTATGTTGCCTCACTGCTGGGCTCCAAAACGGTGCTTCAGCAGTAGTAGTGCTGCTGTGTGGGACAGGCTGGCACCTCTCGTTGAAGACAAGGGGTCAAGAAATGACATCTCTTCAGTAAGGGATCTTATTCAGTGAGTAAAAGGTGAACCTAGTATAACTCATTCTTTCACCCAGCAAATAACTGATTTGGAACAAAAAATTTAGTGAGTTGCCTTAAAAAATTGTTTTTGTTATTTCAGTCACCAGATCTTCTCTCTCCTGTGGTCCCTATCAGTTTCTTATAAATATATGCATCTGCATAGTTTTTTAGGATTTACTGCTAAGCAATTCCAAAAGATAGAAAAGTGAGCTATATTTAAGGAAATGGTTGTAAGAACTAGCAGCTGTCTCATTAAGGGTTGTTTGGAAACTTTCCTAAATTTGTGGTAAGTAATGAAGATAGACGTTTACTCCTAAGCCACAGACTCTTCAATACAGCAGTGAATAATCTACTGGTGTCTGCTGTATATGCAAATGAACCGATGCCAATTAAGAAATGCTCTGTGTATTCTTCATATAATTTTGGTGTGCCCAATCATCCTCGTTTTCTTTCTTAAGCTGCAGGCCCCTAAAGTTTGGTTTGCATCCATTTCCTATGCTGCCAAGATCATGCAGTACCCGTCTTTCGCAATCTCAGATATTTACGTATTTTCAATTCAGTGAGGTCCCCGTTCTTGTGCATTTTATTTCTTTACAGATATATCAAGATTGAAGACAAGGAATGTGAATTCAACAAGAATTTCCGTCTCATCCTTCACACTAAACTCGCTAACCCTCACTACAGGCCAGAACTGCAGGCTCAGACCACCCTCATTAATTTCACTGTCACCAGGGACAGGCTGGAAGACCAGCTGTTGGCTGAGGTTGTTAGTGCTGAAAGGCCAGACTCAGAAAAATGTAAGGTAAGGACTATCTTTTGATCTGTCTGTTATCCCTTTGGAGATTTTAAGGCTAGCATTAATATGCCTATTTGAATCCGCTGTACTGTAATTGTTAGTAACCTGTATACTAGAAAGATTTTAAGGGTCGGATCCTGCAAAGTGGAGAAAGTACTTCTTCTGATTTGCTCAAATCTGTGCTCCCAGAGGGCTGGGCTTGACCTAAAGTTCTGATAGAAATTAAATTTACTGTTATCTTATTCCCACACTTCTCTCCAATGCTTGGTTTGCTCGGTGCATTGCATTTAATTTACAGTGCAGAA
Source organism: Steatornis caripensis (assembly GCA_013398225.1). Taxonomy (NCBI): domain Eukaryota; kingdom Metazoa; phylum Chordata; class Aves; order Caprimulgiformes; family Steatornithidae; genus Steatornis; species Steatornis caripensis. The sequence goes on from VZSC01004048.1 coordinate 448,438, forward strand.
TTAAAGCCCTCTGCAGTGTTTTGTGCTTCAGTGATCTTGAGCTGATAAGTGTGAATAAAAGTTCATACCAGTCCATAAGGGGATATGATGGCACTGTTAGGACCTGGGGCATTTGGCTAATAAATCATAATTTATTCCTGCAAAGATGCGGTTCTGTGGCTGCTGCAGTCATACCAATGTATAGTAACTTAGGAAGAGAAACGCTTTTATAGCTGATTATAGAAAGGACTTTGAGCAGACTGTGATCTATGAGCTAAAAAATGAAAAAATACTTAGGAGTGTGAAATGAGTAATAAGAATACTTTCTATTTCACTTGTGTGTCTTTCCAGTTATCCCATGTAATTTACTAACTTCATCCACAAAGATTTGCTGCACCTTTTTGAGGTACTGCTGCTTCGCGCAAGGGCAAACTGGGTCAGAGAGTTTAATTACCCCTTGAAGACTGAAAGCGATACGCTTGGGAACACGATCTGAAAACAGCTGGCCATTTTTCTCCGGATCTGCACATTGCTCCGCATGGGGCTGTATGCTTACAACACCTGGATCACCTAGGGTTTTTTGGTGCGAGGGTCAGATTCTGATGAAGAGCTCTGCATAAGACTAGTCAAGTGCTTTCACTGTCAGAAGGTCAGTCTAGCAGAGCAGACTATGACCATGCTTTCCCATACTGCTAGCTGCCAAAGTGGGGTTCTCCAGCCTCGTGCTACTATTTGGTTTTCTTAGTTGCCACGTAGATTACTACTTGTCATCTCTGGCAAGATCCCAATTCTTTTGCATAGTCTGAGTAGGAAGGAGGCTAGGAAAGAGATAAAGTTCTGGTCCATGGTGACCTTGACCTTCTTGCTTTGAGTGTTCTGGAACCTTAGTTCCAGTGTACAGCGACAGAAGATAAAACTGTCTTTTTCAGAAATTTAAATTAAATCAACTAATGTAATTAAATAGAAAATATAGCGCTCAAATCCTATAAAGCAGCATTTCTTGCAGCAGTTATTTAAATACAGTGTTTTCATTCCCTCTGCTAGTCAATCCTGGCCAAGCAGCAGAATAATTTCAAGACTGAGCTCAAGCAGCTGGAAGGTGCAATGCTGCTCAGGCTGTCGGCTGCCCAGGACAGTTTCTTAGACGACAGTGAACTTGTAGAGAAACTCAAATCAACAAAGTCAACTGCAGCAGAAATGCAGCACAAGATAATAACAGTTAAACTCTTTTTAAGAGCTTAGTCACCTGTAAAATATGTATCATTAATTATTTTTAGTGAAATATTTCTATGAGCTGGGAATAGTCCAATTCCTGTCTGTCCAGCAAGTGCTGTCCACCCACATATTCACAGTTTCATATCTATGGTAAGTAGTTGTCTCATAGTCATTTTTTTTCTTTTGTTTTAGGTGCTTGAGTTAGCACTCACAGAAGAAGTATCAGCATGAAATGTGAACAAAAGTATTCATATACAATTGCCATGTTTTCACAAGTGAACAGGCTTATTGCTGCAGAGAACAGTCATTCCCTGGTGTTTGTCTAAGGTAAGAAGCTTGCTTACCTGAGATATTTGCTACTGTCTGAAATAAAGTTAGTTTTCTAGAGTATATCCATATTCTATTTTGTACAGATAGGAATATTTTGGTAATTATGTGGTATAATGATGGCGCATTAAAAAATAGATGACGATTGTCGTCCTATAGATAGCTGAAGCCAAAGAAAATGAAGCTCAGATTAACGTGACAAGAAAGCATTACAGACCAACAGCCATAAGAGCCTCCATTCTTTTCTTCATTACAGTACATTACGTACAACAGTCTGGGCAACATCAACCCCATCTACCTGTTTTCACCAAAGGTAAAAATTTATCTTGCTGGTTTGGTTTCAAAGTGCAAGAAACAGAATTCTGCCTCCAGCAGTGATGCCTGATATATTCGTTATTACTTGTACCAGATGTGTACATTTGCAGGGCTTTGTGTCTGGGAAAGGAGAACACGATGTGGTCTCCTGCGGGTCCGTAACACGGTACATTCCCGCGGGTCTCTTTGTCGGTTGTCTCCATTCTGCTGGTGTTTTCTGACTGTGCCTGTACAGTTTGCCTTCCTTGTGTTGAGCCATCCCGCAGGCTCGGTTAGGAAGAGTCCTGAGGGATGCTGTATAAACAATTCACTGTGGCAAATCTACCAAATGATCTAATGCTACAAAGAAGGGAGATGAGCCGCTGCAAAATTACCAGCTTGCTTTTGTGGGAGGTTCTGCCTGCTGAGTTAAGTCAGGAAGCAGAAGAGTATTGCAGTTTGCAGCCTTCACCCCTGGTTTGCTGAAAGTTTCCTCAAAAGCCTCTTGGCAGAAGTGCCTTGCATTTTAGACTGCCTAGGCCAGCTCTTCTTAGAAGCCTACAGTCAGAAACCAATAATCTTGTGTGTAGAAAAACAAACAAACAGAATTCTGAAATTAAATAAATGAAAATAATTGCACTTATTTTCAGACCTTCAATGCAGTCTTCCACAAAACCATTAAACAGGCTGAAAAATCGGGTGATACTCATTGTCGTATCTCTAACCTGACAGAAGCTGTCACATATTCAGCCTTTCTTTTCACAAGCCAAGGACTTTTCGAAAAGGATAAGCTCATTTTCTTGGCCCAAACAGCCTTTCAGGTGAGGAAAAATTTTCAGATCAGTGATGCTGATATTTACTGAGTTTGCTCTTTCTTCACGAGAAGATGATGCCTCTGCCCAAGCAAGCTATCTTGTTACCTTGTGGCTGTGCAATTTCTCACACAATGTGACTGCTGCTTCAATATCAGTAATAATTGCAAAAGTTCCAAAGATGCTTTTATGTAATTCTTTTCATTTAAAATACTGCAATGACTATATGAAGCTACGTTGAGGGTAAACAGCATTACGTAGCTGCTTGTGGTTGGATAATTAGGGTTGAAACTGATGTGGTATGTAAAGTAAGAATTCACTAAGCAATACACACCCATATCACATTCAGGCTGCTAATTTAATTTTAGTGTGCATAAGCCCTGGAAAAAATCAGGGCTCAGTTGTACTGGGTGACAGATTTTGCCGCAAAGAGCTTGCTCCAGATTATATCACAGAGCTGGTCAGTAACAGCGGTAGGAATTAAATCAGAAACCAACAATTCGGGAAGAAGGTAAAAAATTATAAATTGAGGAATCTGATTTGGGGGAGGATAGGAAAAAAGTAATCACTCCACACAGCATATAAATGGGAGTTGAAAGCAGACAGAAATGTCTGAAAGAGAAAGGAGAGAAAAGGGGGGAAGGAAAACCGGTGATGATTTCTCTGCACCATGGTACAGATGGATTTATTCATATCACATTGACTTTTAGCACTGTGTTGCTTAACTTTGGTCTTTTTTGTAGCAGTGGTACTGGGATGGATCATGAAGAATGGAAATCTGTATGGCAACTGAAAAAATAAGCTCTATCTCAATCACAGAGTAGACTGACCCCAGAGTAAAGGGCAAAATAAACTTCTGATTAATTAAATACATTTTAGATGGTAAGAGAAAGGGCTTTTAATAGAGGAAGAAAGATGTATTAATATCAGAAAGAAGATAAAATATATGTTATTATGGCAAAGGTATCTCTTTCTCCCACTATATGTGATTAAAGTGATAAAAGAACTAGAAAAACTGCTCGTAGAACCTGAGGAGTTTTCTTCAGTATACATTCAGTTCATGTGCCAGAACCGACTCAGTGTAAAACGATGCCCAAAAAAACCCCAAACAAAAACCAACAACAAAAAACCACCCAGGATTTGCAGATTTCCCAAAGCTTTGGGTCAGCTTGTGGTCTGAAGAGGGCTTAGAATGATGATGGAGGCAACTGTGCACTATTTGTTCTTGTCTCTGTCTTCGGAGCAATAAAAAGGATACATAATTAGATGGAATTCAGAAATCTGTACCTTTTCGGTATTGTTAGTATAAAATAATTTGTGGCCAACTTTATGTAAGCTTAACTTCAGTGTACGAGACTTACATTTTTATGTTTGTTTATATTCCCACAAGTTAAAGGAAAAAAGGTACTGCTGTTGGTTAGCACATCTTAAAATCTGAGTTAATTTGTCTTTCAGTACATAAATGAACAGCAGTTATATTTTCTGCAGAATGTTTCGACTGACGGGTTGTATTTGTTTTTCAAGGTGTCTTTTTAACAAGTAAAGGGAAGTTCAGCTCTGTGTGTGTAGGAATGGTTTTGCAAAAATTTGTTGCACCCTCTAATAACAAATACCTAAGAATACCGCTCCATTTGCAATAGATTTCAAATAAATATTTTAAAATATCGTTCAAACAAGACGTAAATTCTTATATCAGAACTTCAGAAAAATGCAGCTGTATGAATTCTTGTTGCAGTAATACTTTGGCCATTGAATACTTTAAGGCAGAAGTGGCTCTGAAGCAAGTCTGATGACCTTTTTCAATTTTGTATGCTGTCAAGATTCTTCTAAGCAGTAAAGAGATAAAACTCCTTGAACTGGATTTCCTTCTTCGGTTCAGAGTTGAACACACAGAAAAGTCCTGTTGACTTCTTAACTACTCAGTCATGGAGTGCCATTAAGGTAGGTTGGGAAAATTGCTTTTCAGTTCTAAATCTTTTTTGATGTTATTTCTGGAGGCATGCTACAAATAGACAATTTGAGATAAAGTCACACATTCCATCGTAATTCTTAGTAGAACTAGTGATGCTTTCAAAGAGGAGTTGGCTTTGCTTTTAGAGTGTGTTTTTTGTTAGACATGTACTGTGGTTTGTGAGAAAAATCTGTTTTACTATAAATTGTCCGGTCCCCTGGAAATACACATTTGATCTTCATGCCACTTCTCACTATTGTAAATGTCCCATACAAGGTTTCCAGTTTGTTGTATCTTAATGTTTAAAAGTAAGCGGACAGTATGGCAATATTGACCAAAGTAAACTCTTGTCAATATTATTTTTTATGCACGCGCGTGCGTGTATATATATATATATATATATGTGTAACTTAGTATTTGAAGGTAAGTCCAAAGTCCCTTGTAATTGATTAAACTGTGGTTTTTTACATATCCTCAAAAGTATCAGTGTTTGTCTTCCCGTTTCAGTCTTCACACAGAAAGTACATCACCTGTATTTATGTCTTTGGCATGTTCCCAGGCTGTGGCAGTGATGGACATGTTCAGGGGATTAGATAAAGATATTGAAGTATCCACCAAGAAGTGGAAGAAGTGGGTGGACTCAGAATGTCCAGAAAAGGAAAAGCTGACACAGGAATGGACAAACAAAAGCTCTCTTCAGAAACTAATCATACTGAGGGCGCTCTGTCCGGACAGAATGACGTACGCTCCTAGGTGCGAAATCTGAGGGTATATCTCTCAGGATAAGTGTGTGTGAGGGTGGCTTGCGTATGTCAGTGTGGAGAAAACTCATATCTTAAGAGGCAGGCAAATAACTTGTAAACAAGGTGATCAACCAGAATTTGAAATCAATGACTTTGGTCCTTCCCAGCCTGTTCTGCTGGTGATGAGTTTATGAAGAGGTAGTGTGGTGAGACATGAGTCACAGCGTATTTGGAGAGCTATGTTTGTGATTTTAGATTGCATATAAACACCCTGAGGAGAGTGATCGTTAATAAATGGAAATATAGTAAGCTATGCTGTTACTAGCTAAAACCGTGTTTCTCAGTGTTAGTTCTCATTATGATATGTTAGCTAACTCTATGGGATGACAATTGTTAAGGTCTCCCTTCTTTAAAATTCTGTGATACCAAGAAAGAGTTGGTTGTGGATTCTCACCGATATTCTCCCCGGTGTTTTCCAGTTATACGGTTTTAATCTTTTGATCCCAAGTGATGGTCTCATAGACCTGATCCTCCACGCCCCACCATCACAGCTTTTCCCCATTGACATGCCTTCTGAGAATACAATTTTTGTGTCCTGGGTGTTTATTCCTCCAGCTGCCCTGACTTTACGTGACAGTATTGCCTGCATATAATGACTTCTTGGATTCAGTTATTGAAGAGGTCCTTTTCATTCAGAAGTTGCTGTTTTCTGTCATGCGGCCATGGAGAAATGTGAATGATTGTCTTCTGTCTTGCTTCACCACCTGCCACTCCTTCTTGCCTTCAGCTCACTTCTCTGACAATTTCTTTGATGAAACGACTGTTAGATGTTCGCTGTCAGCCACTCAAATCTGAGAATGCTGCAGGGTCAAAGCCTGTGTCAGGGAACATTTTTGGTGTTTAGTGCATGTTTTTTCGTGTGTATAGGAACTTTGCAGAGGAAAAGCTTGGCTCAAGATATGTGGAAAGAAGCACAAGGATGGACTTAGCAAAATCCTATGAAGAAAGCAGTCCAGCCACTCCTGTGTTTTACATTCTGTCTCCAGGAGCAGACCCACTTGAAGATATTGAGACACTGCGTAAGCCTCTTATTTGCTTCTGGTGCAAGGATCACTCAACTGTCCTCCCATTAAAGAAAGAAAAATTGAGCTTGAAAGTGAAATGGAGCATGCAGGGCTAGAAACGTAGATAAATCAATATATGGTTATACGCCTGTGTGTATATGCTAGTACCCACATAAATGTATGAATGTATTTGTACTAAACAGAACAAAGCCTTCTGGAATAATCTGTCACTACTATGGAGTATGCATTACTGTAGGAAAGCTGGGCATGGTTTATTTTCAGCAGAAGATTCAAGTTCTAAAGTTTCTTCCACCCTCACCATATTCCTGGTAAATGGGGTGGATGAAAAGTGTAAGGCCATAAGCACTACAGTATGAAGAAATGTTAAGACTGAGCATTCCTCTGCTTGGCATAATGCAGTTTTCCTTTGTACTGTTTTCTACCTTTTGACGAGATGAGGGCCAGAGGGCAATTTTCTCCATGCTCATGTAATCTTGTGCCCCCTGTGACTAAATAATGGTCATTATACAAACTATATTCAATTGTATAGGGCTCTGTGGCTTTATACTTAGGATTACTATTCCCCACAGACAATAGTGAGAATACCAGGTTAATACAGCTGTGACCTCACTGTGCTCAATTTAAACTCAGGCCTCACAAGGTGAGAGGCTTGTGCATTTACCCACTGAACCAATCAGTTAAAAAACTGATGTGATATCTACCACATGTTGCTCCCTTTTTCATAAGGGAATTGCTCTATACCCCCTGTAAGAGTTTCTAAAGCTCAGTAACAATGCCGAGCATCTATCAAAATGTCAAAAGGTTCATTATCTTAAAACCAAGGGAACAGATTTCTGCAGGCTTTTTCTAACACCAGCAATAAGGCCACTGTTGAGAGCTCGCAATTTTGCTTGTTGAAATTGTAAGGGTTTAGTGAAGTGCTTCAGAAGAAGTAATATGCATTGCACAAGTGATAGTGAAATTAATGGGGGCATTATAACTCTTTTTCCTTTCTGCTCTGCTAATTTTCCTATCTCCTCCCCTTCTGTCACTCACCGTTCCCCAATTATTTCTTTTACAGGCAAAAAGCTTGGGTTCACTGTAGAATCTGGAAGATTTCATAACATCGCTTTAGGACAAGGGCAGGAGATTGTTGCAGAGGAGGCACTCAAGAAGGCTGCCAGACATGGGCATTGGGTTCTTCTCCAAGTGAGTGTCAAGCAGCCCCTCTGGTGGGCCCTGTCTCCTCAGTTGGAGGGGTATTCCCAGAACACAAACAAAATATGCGGTAGATTACAGCAAAAGTTTTGAACAGCTAATAATCTTGTCCCTTTTTGCTCTTTCTTTTGATTGTCATAGGATACAACTCATTTGATAAGGGTGTATGTCATGCTTTGCTGAACAGTCTCCTCTCCCTCCCAGGAGGAACGGCAAAGATAAAACAGAAAGCCTCTGGTGTGTAGGTAGGACTGCCGTCAGGCATACACTCTCCCCGTGTAATTAAGAGCTCCTGTTCCATTCAGCAGGCCATAATGGAGACCTTAATAAAACGGGTCTGACACCCCCTTGGGAAGTTGTATAATTAGCCCGGGAGTGCTGCTCTTCCAAGATAGCAGCCGCAGCTTTGGCCAGCATTGTATGGATCGAGAACCCACTCTGCAGCAGACAAAAATGTTCGTGCAATACCCTGGTGAGCTGTGGCTGCCGGTGCAATGATGGAGTGGGCAGGAGCACTGCAATTGTTAATGCTATTGAAAGAAGGTGCCCCACTCCCACCGTTTTATGCTAAATAGCCAATAGATATTTGTAACAACCCCTTTGCCCTGAAGCCGTACAACAAATGCATATTCCAGGCCTTGATATTATGGAGGTCACGGGGACGGGGCAATTCCCTCCTCTTCTGGTTTTAACCTCAGCAAGGTTTGGCTGCCAACCAGGTCACCTGCAACAAGGGAAGAGATGGGCTAGACTCAGTGCTGTCTGCCAGCTGAAATCAAATCACTGTGGGATTAGTCAGGGTCTTCGGTGTGCTAGGCACTGTGCAAACATGCACAAACTGACCCCTTCATCAACACTGAAACTAGAAGAATTCTTTAACCAGGTTTCACCTGAGTAAGCTAGTCATGCTGGTCTGAAAATAACCCTACTTTTCTGCTAATGAGCATAGAAATGTTGTTCAGGAAAGAGCACAGCTGGTTTTCAGGGGCATTTTGGAGTTCTCAGATGCTCTGAGGACAGGATGAGAAAACGGGAGATGGCAGAGGCCCTAAATCATCAGTGTTGTTTGTCTGAAGCCACAGGAATAAATGCGAAACATCAGAGAGGCTTCTGGTGTTACAGACCTACTCTGTTTTCCAGCCTGTTATGCCTGGCTTCTAACGGAGGGGGAGGTAACAATTTTCGTGTGAAGATTGTTGATAGTGAAGGGTTGGAGAAGGTCCGAAAGGAGACTGAATAAATTTTGGACCAAATCTGAAATGATGCTAAGTTAGCTAGAACTAATAGGCTTTGGATGTACTCAGTGCTTGCCAAGCCTCAGCCTTCTGAGGTTTGGCCCAAATACTGTATGGTTATGTTTTAAAAAAAAATCCTGGAGCGAAAAGATGAAGTATTTTATTATACATTTTGTTGGAGGCTAGGGGTCGTATAAAGAGATACTCCAACTGATCTGGGAAACTTAAGAATTTGCCTTGGCTTCAGGCCTATGCCCTTGAAGCAGGGAGGAAATTTTTTACGGGTCTCAGCAAGAGGTAAAAGTCAAGGTCTTAGTGCAAAACTCCTGCTGGAGGCAAAGCTGAGGGAAGTCGAGAAGATGACAGAGCAAGAGGTAGGACAAGTACGTGGTGGAGTAAACAATGCAAAGTCTGAAAAATGGTAGCAAAACCTATTGGCATAGAGATTTCAAGACTGACTTGAAGTTGTTTGGTAACAGGTTTAACTCCTGTGCCACTCTTACATTAGTTGTTCAAACTCAGACATCTGATATATCAAACGGTTATTTTGTTATTACATTAAGACTTGAATCACTTTCACTTTGCAGTGGATGGATGTAGCCTATATGAAAATGCAGACGCCACCAGGCTGCTATCATGTAATGTGATATGAAAGTCTCCCTCTCTTTCCATCCCACTGTTCCTTTTTCCAAGTGTTGAGGGACAATTTGGGAATATCGCTTGAGCAGGTCTCAACGATAAAGTGATGCAGCAGCCAGACCGTGACTGACATGTCGTATTTCTTGGCTGGTGTATGGAGTTGCAATCCCTTTTGCGCTGCATGGAGGTGGAAGTCAGTGCGATCAGCAGTTTCTGGCACAGGACTGAAGACCTAGAGAGAAGCTGTAGGGCTGAGCTGCAAGTTGAGTTGAAATGCTAGTTCTGTATCAAATAAGTGGAGTATGGACTAATGGAAGGGTGAAAGCAGCTGTAGTCCAGCCACATTGTAAACCTTTCTCTTGATATTCCCATATTTCACCAGTAGGTGCTTTGGAGGCAGACACTGTTCCATTACAACTAATTTCTCTGATCTCTCAATGAATTTCCACTGTCTTTGTGTATTGGGAATCTTAAAGAAAATTAGGCTCTGAAGTGGTATGGAATATGTTTTTCAAGTGGTAGGATGTCTGGAAACGTTTTTCTTTGTCTAGCACTTCTTCAGTGCTGCTCTTGGTATGCATTGGATGTGGTTTGTCTCAGATCCCAGTTCTACAGGGAATTTAAGTAGACTCCAAGTTCCCTGCTGAGTTACGCTATTCTTACATAGGACAACATACCCACCCACACCCCGAGATCATTTAACCCTGAGTTTATAATGTTTTCGTTAGCTTCAGAATTCAGGCCTGAAATTTTAGAGGCTAATGGTAAAACCTCTGCTATTGCAACAGATACCAAGAAATGGCATAGTAGCTAGGAATCTTCAGGTTTATTCTTTGTATTTTCAATTTATTTAATAATAAAGTGATGCTTTGGATCAAGCAACTTAGCTATTTTTTTATTAAAAAGCCACAACAACAATGTCTTAAGGATAACAAATTTATTTGTTTTCTCACAATAAACATATTGGCTGTTTTTCAACAGAATATTCATCTAGTAGCCAAGCAGCTTGAAACATTGGAAAAACTCCTCAAGCAATACAGTGAAGAAAGTCANGTTTATAATTTTTTCGTTAGCTTCAGAATTCAGGCCTGAAATTTTAGAGGCTAATGGTAAAACCTCTGCTATTGCAACAGATACCAAGAAATGGCATAGTAGCTAGGAATCTTCAGGTTTATTCTTTGTATTTTCAATTTATTTAATAATAAAGTGATGCTTTGGATCAAGCAACTTAGCTATTTTTTTATTAAAAAGCCACAACAACAATGTCTTAAGGATAACAAATTTATTTGTTTTCTCACAATAAACATATTGGCTGTTTTTCAACAGAATATTCATCTAGTAGCCAAGCGGCTTGAAACATTGGAAAAACTCCTCAAGCAATACAGTGAAGAAAGTCATCCTGATTTCCGTGTCTTTATTAACGCTGAACCAGCTCCAACCCAGGAAGAGTGCATAATTCCTCAAGGAATACTAGAAAACACAATTAAAATTACCAGTGAGCCTCCTACATGGATGCTGGCTAGTTTACGTACTGCACTCCACAGTTTTGACGAGGTAAAAGCAAGATGTACTTTTTTTTTCATTAATTTGTTTTAATTACTTCTTCCCTCATGGGAAGAAGTGACAACAGTGATGACCGCTTTGTAGGAGAGCAGAACTTTGGGATCTTTGAGCTTCCAAACTAACCTGACAGCTGCAGGGTGCCAGTCCTCTGTACCTTGCGCTGCCTCCGCGTTTCCCATCAATGTTGGGCAAGAGGAAACACATGACAATAATGTGTATGCTCATGTTATGAAATATATATATATAGACATGCTTACGAAGATAGAAAGACGTGTATTTATTGCATCAGCTTTACCCATCCATGAAGTCTTATGGAAAAACCTATCCGTGCTCTAAAGTCAGAGCTCTTTCATTCAATGGTACTCACTAACTTTGCTCAGCTCTAAATTTGTTTTGACCATGACCATTCTCCTACAGAGTGGATGTATGTACCCAGGTGTTCAGGCAACGGCTCAGTACCCTGTGTATGAATTCCTGTAGTTAGGCATAAAGAAAGGCATTCATGAGGTAGGATTATGTGCCGTTCGTCACTTTGTCTTTCACTCTTGCCCTACATGAGATTCTGTGGAGCTGCTTGGTGGGTGGGAGAAAGTAGGAGAAAGAAGATGTGAGAATGTGGAGGACAGGAGTGTTCACTAGGCATGTGGAGCCTCCTTCTCTCTGGATCCCTGGTTATCCCAGTGCGCTATCCTAAGGATGCTATAGACAGATCTTCAAGCTCGATGTAAGTCAACTTCCCTGCAGCTGTGAAAGCACTGTATCAGCAAGATTGTTCGTGTCAGCAAAGCAGACCATGCTAAAGGCAACCGTAACTGTACACTTTAGCCTTCGAGCAATGTATTAGCATGAATTTATTTGACCACAGGACACACTGAAGGCAGAGCATGGATGTGAAAAGGGCAAGAACTGCTTTTAAAGGGAACTGCATTAAGCAATGCCCAGAGAAAGAGCTGTGCACTAAAAGAGCCGTGTCAAAGCTCCCTTGGCTACAAATGCATCAATTTTGATGGTATGAGGTGATTCTGAAAGATTCTTCTGAGAAAGGGAGAATGGCCCTCGTTTTGTGGCTAAATGGGCAACCATTAATGCAGCGATGTTTTCTTTTTTAATAACTTATTATAATAATATTTTTAATGAAAAGCTGAAAAGGCTAGGCAAAGTTTTTAATAAAGGCAATTCATAGGCATTGTTGTCACACTTCAGACTGTATTCTGTTAAAGAAAGGTGTATATAGTATGCATTTTAATTAGCTAATTTCTAAGCTTAATACTTTAGAAACTCTTTTCTTCCCCATTATTTTGAGTCACGGGTATTTGAGGCTTACTGCAAACTCCACAGCAGATACTGTCTTTAATACATTTCTGGTTAAGGTATTTGAAAAAGAGAAAATCAAACTATGCCTAATCCAGGTGGAATAAATGTCATGTCTTGTGTTTTTCTTCAGGATGGAAGCTTGTGTTGTATTTTTCATGCTTAAACTCAGGATTCTGACTTAAGGAGGGTTTTTTGTCAGATATAAAATCCTTCACCTTTGCTCAGACTTTGCTACGTGGTGTTCAGTTCAGGATGACCTATTTCCTTTTGACAGCCAAGAGCTTATCCCTGTGAAGTGATAACTTCCACCCATCCATGTTTTTATGGGTATCAAAAGTCATTTTTTTATCAGTGATAAAAAAGTGATCAGTCATTTTTTTATCAGTGATAACTTCCACCCATCCATGTTTTAATGGGTATCAAAAGTCATTTTTTTATGTCAATTACTTCTTAAACTAAAAGACAGAGTGTAGAAAAATGGCAGAGAACCAAGAATAAATTTCTGTGGGTTTTATAGGAAAATGGCAGCTTGTCTCAGTAATTTAAAAACAGCTGAACCCCGGCTCAGCATCTCATTTTGCTGAGATTACCAACACTATAAACAACAGAGGCAAAAGAAAAATTATTAAACTTTACTTTCAAACATGACTTTTTGGGAAATAGTCTAAAATTTTCAGGAATAGTATGCCTTTTAATAAATGTTAAACTGGCAAATTTTCTACGTGGGATAAAGTCTATGGATGATTTATGCTGAGAAACTATAGCAGTTATTTGAGTAGTATTTATAGAGTTCTAGTGAAGTTTCTATTTCTATTGGTTTCAGTAGCACAACAGTTTTCTTTCCTAAGGGACATTTGGAAATAAAAAGGTAACCATCAACACTCTTGCTTCCGGGAATTACTGCAAAAAATACTGCCTAATAGTCACTCATCACTAAGAAACCTGTTCTTCACCTTCCGTCAAACTCCAGGCTTGTGAGTTCTCCCTTTCGGCAGCAGAGGCAGGCACAGCTGTCAGTAACCCTGCCGCTTGTTAACTCGATAAATGCGTTCCTTCCCTTCTTCAGCAGGATACCCTTGAACTGTGCACCAGAGAAGGGGAATTTCAAAGCATCTTTTTTTTCTCTGCGCTATTTCCATGCTTGCGTTGCTGGGAGACTGAAGTTCGGCCCTCAGGGCTGGAATGGAAGGTACCCGTTCAGTACGAGAGATCTCGCCGTCTGCATCCGTGTCCTCTGCAACTCTTTAGCGACCCACGCGAAGGTAGGACGTAGTGGGCAGGTAACCACACACCCAGGTCTTTTTGAGTCAATCAGCTGTTTATACTGAACAGGGAGGACACAATTCTTCTTTGAAGCTGTTATTTGAGTAGCTGGTATTATAGGATGCTGTTTCTGAGTATGAAAATAAACCAGATCAAAGGTGTTGGGGGTGCGGGGGGAGGTGGTGGGGTTTTTTTCCTGGCAGTGGATGCTTGAACTTTGTAGTATAGGTCAAACTAGTTCTGCATCAGTAGCTAAGGGGGAAAAAAAATGCCCTTCATTATGTTAACAAAAACAGTGGTTTACATGTGCATATATGCCAAATTCATTAGGCAGGTAATGAAGCATTTGCACAAATGTAATTACATACAGCAATTCTGACAGTTCATAACACTGCATTAATAATCACTACAATTAGTTCTGATGATGGAAGCAATTTACAGCACGTCACATGTATAAATAATGGTGCATTTCCTGCATGTGTCATTATTATGTATTAAGGATGCCACCTTGTTGTGACTTTCTCAGTAATGTTCCCCTTGAGTCAAAGTTAAGGATAGATGAGTGATTTTATTTCTGAGGCACAGCGTATTTCACACTTGTATCGTTTAAATACTCAGGTGAGGTCATTTGTATAAGTTTTGTACATGAAATGCCTAAATAATAGCAATAATTATTTATTATTGAATTATATAGGTTAGTACTGAATAGGTCCTCCCATTTTAGTAATTTAAAAAAATTTAAGAGATATTTATAAAGAAAAAAAGAGAGAGAAACGTCACCCCTTGGTGACCTTGATATGGTTTTCTCTGTATCTCCCAACTTGTATTTGCTGTTAGAAATTAATTTTTCTTTTTTCCCCTACTGACCTTTATTTAGCTAATAGGACATGAAACTGGTTTTCCTTTCTGTGGTACTTGGTGTCATAGTGAAGTAATTGCTTAATTTTATAGTGATGATTTAATAATGCTTCCCATTTAGAAAACAAGTCTGTAAAATCAGCTTATTCCAACCCTTAGTTTTCTTTGCTAATAAATCTTGCTACTTTAAGCTCTGTTCTTTTCAAATCACAAATCATAAGCTGGATAATTAATTTTACTAATTAATGAGAGGGAGGATTCTGATGGCAGGGGGGACTAGAAAGGTCTGTAAGAGTGAGAATTATTTCTTCTCTCGTCTCGATTATATTGCTTATTGGCCCTTCTCATTGTATTGGTTAGTGTTTCATTACCCTGTGGTTTTATAAGCTTTTTTTTTAGCATAGATATTGGAGAGAGAAAAGAGATAGCAGTTTTTTAAAGCTTTTTAAAAACGTGACTTTGTATGTATCTATACATGTGTATGACTCTGTGTGTGTGTGTATATATATATATATATACATATGTAAAATCCTCCAATTGAGTATCCTTTGGGGACAACTTTGTTTAAGACAATTAGTGATTAACCAGAAAGCATAAAGTGGGAAACCCGAGCTAGCCCACCAGCTAGTGGAAATTGCCCTACTCCATCATCACTTGTAACAGTTCATGGTGGTTGCCTGTGAATATTTAATCTATTTGCATCTCAGTTTGACTTAACCCATTTTCCTGTTGCTAAGACAAACTCCACCACGCTAACCTCTGATGGTTAAGGTCTCCTCAGGTGAAGCGCAGGATGCCTGATCCTGCCTCCTCGTCCCTCTCTTCCCCTCCGCCTGCTGATGCCCACACACATGTTCATGGAGTTGTTGTTCGATGTCGTGAGGGAGACGTGGGCTCCATCCTCACCACGTCCATCCACTGAGCAATGGCTCAGTGGCTTTCTGAGTACAACAGGCCAGTTTGCTATAGAGTACAATGGCAATTATGCAAACCTGAAGGCCCCAAATATTTCTAATGCAAACCCCTCGGTTTTCTCACACCAGCTAAAATGTCCCTTTTATATCACAAGCTTTGATTATCCCAGTGTAATCAACGTCCCCAGAAGTGTGCAGCTGAATGAGCTTGTACTGAGTTAGAATATTGATACGCTCTTCTAAAAGACAAAGGAAGAAGCCATTTCTTGAGATAAATACATATAAAATTAGAAAAACCTTAAATATGTTCATGTTGCCAGCAAAGAGAAAAGCAGGTTTATTCTAACTGCGAGAATGTTTCATTCTAAATCCGAGTTGTTGGCATTTTTCAGAAGGATTCTCTGGTCAGGCTTCTCATCACCAGCATGCAGCATTGCTTATTATATTCCAGTGGCCTTTTTTTTTTTTCTTTGGCTTCTTTTTCATTCTCTTCAAATCAGTCTAAAAGAAAGATGGATTAGAGTTTCACATATTCAAATTGAAATAAACTTGTAGCAAGCAGGCTGGAATAGCTGCAGCGATTTTACTTGTTCGATTCTGTCACATCATGCAATATTTAAAGCCTATAATTAAGTTTTTACTTGAACTGTTGGAAGGCAAATATTGCCCCCAAGGGCGTAAAGGTTCCTGTCTGGAAAGGCTTCATCACAAACTGGCATATTTTGAAAACCAAAGGGTAGCGAAAAGAAGCTTCAAACTCTGTGAAGCCTAATAAAACAGAGAGACAGTAGTTCCTTGAATAAAATGTGTTACCACTGTTAATCATATGCTATAACAGTGGCATTATGACTAGAGTTCTACAATAAACATAATGCTTACGTGATGTGGCAGTAATGGGATTAATATTAATTCAATTTTTACTGAAGTTCTTGAATACATCCCAAATTCAAATAATGTAGAATTTCAGTTACTGAGTGTTTCCTAGCGAGGAGGTATAAAAGACTGCAATCAGATACAAGTTTTTTATTTCTCCTCCAAGAAAGGCACAGTAGGTTACCTTCCTGTCACTCAGGAGGATTACGTTTTTAAAGATCTGTATGGGAAAATACATGCACTCGTTAATGACTTATGTTCTCTTATATCACGCGGTGTTTTGAAAATGTACTTCTCTCTTAAAAGCTTTTTATAAGGGATAAGGTAGAAAACATGACATAAGGCTCAGATGATACACTTTAGGCTGTTACTGAATTTTAGTCACAAACTGGATATTTTTACTCAGATATTTATAGATACCTCTCACTGGATTGAAATAAAAGAAATCTGTGTTTTCGTGTAGCTATTTCTAAACGAACAAAACCCAGTATGCAAATATATAAGCACAAAGCTTTCTGAAAGGCAGTATTTGAATTTCCTTTGTTTCTCTTAACAGTGTTTATTGTTAGCAGCTTTGGTTTGTCCTTTAGAAAGCTGACTTGTTTTATTCAGTGATGCATTCTCTTCCCCCAGGTAGGTGCCATGGGAAGATCTGCGTTACCTCTTTGGTGAGATCATGTATGGTGGCCACATCACCGATGCCTGGGACCGCAGGCTCTGCTGTGTATATCTGCAAGAATTCGTCAGCCCACCTGTGGTAAGAACTTCGGTATATGCCTAGAGCTCTTGAACGCGCATAAAGTATGTTCAACGTAAGAGAAAGTCACCTTTCAGAACTGGAGCCTTGTGGGGAAGACCACAAGCTTTCTTGTCTATGTGGCCCCACCTGCAGCAGGGCTTGTCTGGCTGTGGAGAAATAAATTATCCAACTTGTAATGAGTGCAACGTACTGCAACCGTTTGTGACTTGGCATATTGCTTGTTTAAATACTTTTGCAAGCACCCTTACTTGGCAACTTGAACTCAGTGTTTTGTAACACTGCTTATATAGCCAGCTTAATGACACTGGGGTATAGTACAATTGGGTTTCCATTTTCCTAGTATAACTGTTCTGCTTTAAGATGCTGCCGTTTAGAAAGGTCTGGGTGGGAGCAGGAAAGTATCTTTTATGAAACTGAACTTTAAGCAATGTAACTGACAGACTCACCAGTTACAGCGGTCCAAAATGGCAAAATCCCCAAAACTTACATTTACTGTTTGTATGTTTTCTTCTCCGGATAAATTAATAATAGGCTGGAAATGTTATACATTTCCTTGGATCTTCTTGTTTCCAAAATAGGAAAAAACATTTGTAAGACTGTTTCTCATTTTCCACCATGCTCTCACACATCTGTTTCTGCAGCTTTGTCAGATTATCACCACCTCATATATACTGAATTATTCAAATTTCACTACTGAGTTTTGATTCTGGACAGCAGTGTATGCGGAGCATCCATGAGTCCAGGTGTAAGATTGCCAAAGTTACTTCTAATCAGAAACAATTGTCAGAACTTTTAAAGATATAATAATAAAATGTTGCTTTAAGTTTAGTTCTAAAAAGCCTTGCATGAAAACAAATCTTATATACATAAAATGTGTGTGTGTGTGTGTGTGTAAAAAATAATAAAAAAAACCTGGCTGCTTTTCCTAAGCTGCTGAACTAGTCACTTTAGAGAACTGACTGTTTACAATTTGCTAAAAACTGCCAAGAGATTTTTCAAGTGCCCTTTCCAGACTTGTTATTTTTCATTGTCCAAAGGTAAAAAGCTTATTTGGGAGTAAAAAAAAATCAAATTAGCATGTTATGTGCGAGCAGGCCATTTGCGGGGCCTGGCTACCTTGGGGATAGTGCACTTTTCACCCTTGGCGATGCAGCTGAAGCCTGCCTTTCGGTCGTGGGCAAAATGAGCTTGCTGGTGTCTCCTCAGTCGCTAACGAGTGGGTTTTCGTATGTCAAAGAGCCACACTCAGATGAAGGCAATT
Source organism: Steatornis caripensis (assembly GCA_013398225.1). Lineage (NCBI taxonomy): Eukaryota > Metazoa > Chordata > Aves > Caprimulgiformes > Steatornithidae > Steatornis > Steatornis caripensis. The sequence goes on from VZSC01004048.1 coordinate 466,721, forward strand.
GGAAGTAACTGCTCCGAAGAAGATGCCCAAGAGTAAGTTGCCATGGAGATGGAAAGGCTAAACACCACTGTACTCCTGACCTCAGCGGAGGCTGATTTCTCCAAATGACAGCTGAGGTCGCCGGGGCATGGTAGGAAGCTCATCCTGCCAGCTCCAGCTCTGCCTCTAGCCTATGGATAAGTAAAGAATTACTGCTTCCAGTTTAGGTAGTCCATTAACCTTCACAAGCCTGAACTTTCATTCAAATAATTGTAAAATAAGTATAGGTGGTGAAACCTGAGGAGAATCACTGCTATTTGTATGGCCTTTGGAAAGTTTAGGGACCCAACCCCGAGTGTGGATCCGCTGGTATTTTAAACAGTGAGATATCTTTCTCAGCTTCTTGCCGTAATTGGAAAATGTTAGAGCCCCAAATTACCAGCAAAAACAGAGAATCATTCATTGCCTGGCAGTCGAATGTAAACAGGATGGCAACATCTTTCATCAGGGCTGGTGCTTTGTGCTCCCCGGGGAGATCGCCTTCTCGTTTACCTATTCACATTGCTAATGAGTTCTTTTAGCTATAAATTCACTCCACAAGGTGCATTAGAATAAACCACTCTACGTCAGCTTTGCTGTACCTCACCTGGGATCTGTCATAAGGACAGAAGGGTGGTGAGGGCCTGCTATGAACCCGCAGGCTCCCTCTGTGCACATGACTCCCAAGAATAGAATGAAACCTGTTTTAAGTGCCAGCAGAGAGACTGGTAAGTACAGATTGTCTGACAGGATTGATCTTCCGCTCGAGGTGAATAGCAGGGCTTTTTTCAAAACCTCGGCACTACTTCAAAGTGGCATCTTAAGACATAGCTTATTGCGGGTGAGGTTAGCGGTGCAGGTTCAGGCGCAGGTAGATGTCTGGTTGCAGAACACAAATGACTTCAGAAATAAGTGCTTGCTGGTGTTATTGTGAGCAGCAGCTTGTTGTTGACTGTTCTAAATGCCAAACGCTGTTAAATTTTATTGTGATTTTGTGGAGTGGATCCTGCGTTATGAAGAAATAGCTCCTGTGAAAAGTACCACTTAGAGGCAGAAATATATTTTCAGCAAAAACAACTTGCAAGTCTGGTTTAAATCCCAGGCAGCTCTATGACAGTAAGTTCAGAGAAACTCTGAATCCAGTGAAGTCCTTACAGCAAAGGAGCTGTGGGAGCCTGGTAAATAAATGTGATTGCTACAGCTCCTTCATTCTGTCCTGTCATCATTAGGAGGGCAGCCCACTGAGAGTACATCTCACCAAAGCCCTCAGTCTGCCTACTTGATTCTTGACCTGCTCCCAAGTCCTGAGTCTTACCTTTAATATCCTGACAGCGCCAGGGCCTGTCTGCTCTATAGGAATGGTGCAGTTAATAGTATTTGGTTCAATATTGAGCTGGTTAAGACCTTAATTTTTTCTGCTGCTTTTATCACCACTATCTCACTAAGGCCAAAGAAGCAGTACAAAACTCTGTGCAAGAGTTCCTACGTTCGAAGTATGGAGTAGCATGTTTTCCCTTTCAGTTCCAGCTCCTGGGTGTTAACAGCCAGGCAGAAGAAAAAGGAAGGGACATCAACACATAAAGAAATGTCCTAACTGGCAACCATTTATGTGGAAAGTGGATTGGGATCACTGTTTCTGACGCTAAAAACTGTACAAATACTGACGTGTGTTGTCCCATTTCCACACTCCACTCATCTCATGGACCTGTAACCTCTTTAAGGTTATGATGAGCACTGTGTGTTTGTGCAAAGCCCCTAATGAACGACACAGCAAGCAGAATTAATGTTGTGGCTCACGTGTTATTGAGATGGGTGTTCAGGTGGGTTGAGGCTCCAGTTCTGCCTCTCCCACAGGTGTCTTGTGTGACTCTGTCCTCTGTGTCTCTGACTCTCATCTACAAAATGGCATAAAAATCCTTGCTTGTCTACTGAGGGGATTCAGAAATTCAGTACTTAAAATACACTTGCCTCGGTAGCGACAGTCCTTAAAATAAACTCAGAGCATCCTCACGAAGGAAGCAACAACAGTATTTCAATACTGCAGAAAATGGGAATGTCGGAAAAGTGTGCAAATAGTAACTGTGCTAAAAATCGTTTGGTAATTTGTTCCACTGTATCTGTTCCACAGAACATATATGTATCATGTATAGGTGTTGTGTTCATAGACTGCAGACAAATTTCTGAAATTTTGTAGATGCAGAAGAATGTTTTGAGAACTGGTCACAACATTATCAGTAACATTATTGATGCTTTTACTGAAGGTTGAAGAGGAACTGGCTCTGGCGACAGGTTTCTTGGCCTCACCAAATCTGGATTATGCTGGATACCATAAACACATAGATGCAATGCTTCCATCTGAAAGCCCTGTGCTATATGGACTGCACCCCAATGCTGAGATGGGATACTTGACAACAACGTCACATAATCTCTTTAAAACTCTTCTGGAAATGCAACCCATGAATTCATTTGTAGGAGAGGGATCAGGCCAGTCTGCAGAGGAAAAGGTAAAGTTCTTCATCTAGTGCGTTGTCAGTGCTGTTAATGACATGTGAAGCACACATCTTACTGTGTTATTTCAGCAAGAGACTTCATTTCTGGGAAAAAAAAAGCAAAGATCAGCTGAATGTTAATAGTAGTGATGATAATGCATCTGATGACCTGTGCAATGTACCACACTACGGAGGAATGTGGACCAGAGGAACACCGAACCTGTTAATGCAGACTGTTTCTTTTTCACTTTGAATTTAACATGGGGTGGGAAACAAGGGATGAATCTATCTTGCTTTTTTGTGTGCTTTTATAAACAAGTACAACAACACTAACTTACTCAAAAAAGCTTTGGTTGGTTGAGTTGGTGAGCCTAGTCTTCACCTCTGTGCTTTGTTCCCAACTCCTGCATGATAAATCGGCTTTGGGTAGCTTCCCTGCTCTTCCACGCTTGTGCCAAGAGTAGGAAGTCCTTCCCAGTCTGTGGTCCTGGCTTCTTTCTGCTGTGTTCGCAGCACAGCTCAGCAGTGATGTGTAGGGTCTCCACACCGGGAGGAGCAGCCCAAGCACAGTGCTCACCCACCACTCCCCTTCCTTGGCCCTTGGTCTGAGCAGGAGCTATGTGGGTGCCGCAAAAGGCTTCCCTTGCAAGCAGCAGCTGAGAAAGAGGTTTTGGGGGATTCTTAGTTTTCTAGTACTGTGAAGAGATGAAATCTGGGCAAGGAGGCTGTCTGACAGTCTCTTAGCCTCAGCACCTCCCTTGTACCAAATCTGGAGTTCAGCAGAACAGTAACAGTACAACCTGTAAGCTATCAGATGTTGGGCTGAAGGGACCAAACCTAATACAAAAATAAGCTTTGTCACTTAATATGGAGTTCACCGGAGCACTGTAGTTCTGTTCACAGGCAAGATATCTCAGGCACTCAGGTATCTTAGTACAGCCAAACTGATCTGGAAAAGTGTAAAAGACTGAGGTTTAAGCACGAAACAGCACGAGTGCTGTGCTTAATAGATTAAATGAATAAAGGATGAGCAGGAAAGGAAAATGTAATCAGAAATCTCAGCTAGTTCAGTAATCAGACCGTGCTGTCTTCTGCACCTTCCTGAGTGTAGACCTGAGAAACTGTGTCCAGATGCCCCAAAAACTGTCATATCATGAGACAGAACCTTCCGCATCTCATGCTTATCAGAGTTAATTAAATTCCCTCACAACTGCCACTCTTGTTCTGAAACTCTCCATCCCTTTCTTTACTCTCTCCTTTTCCACTGGGCACCTTTTTTTTTTCTTATCACCATCAGATCATGGGGGTTTTGCAGAAGGGAATGACAACTCTGCATGCAAGCAGCCAAACAACGCTTCATTTTCCAGGGGGAGCTTGTGCCTTTCATGTTCGGTTCCCATCCACTTCAGGGAGTGTGGACAATTATATATGGCTTTCATCATTAATTCTGCCAAAGCTATGGCCGAAACAGAGACTGAGCTCCATAAATGTTGTGATTTCAGTTCCTGCTCATTAGTACTGTTACGAATTGTTCTTCATTTATGTTCTGTCTCAGTTCCAGAGCAGCCCTGTGGAGAGGGGGAGAGGCTCTTTTGGGGGATGAGACGTGTGTGTGCGTGTGCCTGTGCTGTATTTTTCCTAATGCCCGAGACAGTAAGGACTGTGGGTGGCGGAGGGGGAGAGGGAAGCTATTAGGTACTATAGAATACAAAATATCAATCGTGCTTGACTAAAAATCAAGGCAATCTCAGGGTGCATCCTTGTAACAGCAGTCATCCCAAGCCCAGGGATGGTATGTTGGTGGACTTCGGGGGTCAGTGTTAGTTGAAAATGTAAAGCTAAATAGACATTGCAAAGTGTTAGCTGGTTTGCAGTTGTTTCTCTCCATACTGTGGCCAAAGAGACAGCAAAGGTTGGGGAGCATTTCTGGTTTTTATCATCTGCCTAAGAAAATGGGTTGTTTGTGCTGTCCTGGAGAAGTCAGACTGGAAAGTAGAAGAGCCAAAAAGAGTTGATTGCAGTGATTTCTAATGGCTCTGTTTGTATTGGCCTGGAAAGGTTAAGAATATCCTGGATGATATTCTGGAGATGCTTCCTGAGTTTAACATAGCAGAAATCATGCAGAAGACTACTGCCTGGAGCCCCTATGCCCTTGTTTGCCTTCAAGAGTGTGAGAGGATGAACCTCCCCTTCTCAGACACCCGTAGGTCTCTCAAACAGCTGGACCTCGGTCTGAAGGCAAGTGACTATTTTATTAACAGTATTGTTGCTCTTCTATGTAATTTGGGGCTTTTTCTTACTTTTTCAGAAATTTCTTTATGATGACATTATGCTTCGTATTGTTCTCCAAACAAAGGGGGCGTTGATGTTTTTGCTTCACATGGAAGTGCTGCAATCTGCACTCTTCTATGATGCTGTGCCAGACGCATGGACTAAACTAGCATACCCATCCACGTACAGCCTTGCCCACTGGTAAGTATACCACAGTAACAGGGTTTAGCTACTATGCACAGAGCTATTTCAATGATCTAAAACCAGCAGCTTTGTTCCATTTATTTTTTTTGTCCAAAACTTGTCTTAATGCAAGTCAGTTTTACTTTGAAGTGAGTTTTGCAGAAGTGCTTAATACTTTGCTAAAGCAAAGCTTTGTCCCCTCTCTTGTCACAAGTGCTAGAAGTGTTCAGCATCTTGCAGGATTCCTTTTCCCCTGCCCTGACAGCAATAACCACTTGCAGGTGGACAGGTATGGAAAAAATAGGCAGTGTTTCTGGAAATTCCTCCGACATCTCATGGCAACGTGTATTGCACTATGCCGTTGTTCAGTGCCTCTGCCAGACTCTTGTGTGCTCCTGATTTGTACTTTTCTCTGGCCTATTGGAAGTTTAAATGCACCACTTTTAAGATGGCATCAGACAATTTGCATTCAAGAAGCCATCAACTGTTGTTACCAATTTTGGGCAGTTTCTGTAGGTGCGTTAACATGAGCAACGGTGATTTTCAGGTTTCTCCCCGAGACAACAAATTTTACAGGATTGAGCATACTGACTTTTCTCTGTTGCCAGCAACCTGCCTCATGCCGATCACCATCTACAATTGATTTCCGACACATATGCACCTGGGAAAGAACAAATTCCACTAAAACCATGTCCTTATGCTTACACAAGCATATACTTTCTGGTTAGTTCAGCTACATACCTTCTCTGTAGACAAAAGGACTCTTACACTTCAAATCTGCAATTTATTTTGTCTAAGAAAGTAGTACAAATAGATTAAGGCAGAAGCTATTGCTNCTTTCTGGTTAGTTCAGCTACGTACCTTCTCTGTAGACAAAAGGACTCTTACACTTCAAATCTGCAATTTATTTTGTCTAAGAAAGTAGTACAAATAGATTAAGGCAGAAGCTATTGCTGCTTTGCTTTTACGGTTACCGATCTTCTCGTGCGATAGGGAGAACTTGAGATCTGGACACAGGACCTTGTGCTGCCAGCAGTGGTGTGGCTTTCTGGCTTGTTCAATCCTCAGTCCTTTCTGACAGGTAAGCAGTGATGGTTGTAAGGAACCAGGCATATCATATCACTGCCAGACATATATTTTTTACCATTGGTGTTAGCTATGTTTGTGATGCTCTCTGGAGAGTTCAGCACAGTTTAAATAAAAAGATAAAAATCAACCAAATGTCAGACTAACCATCTCCTGAAAGCAAGGGGAACAATCCAAAATCATCTTCAGTCACCTCAGAAGTCTGAAGACAAAGCAGCTAAGGAAATAAGCGCTGAATTTCAGTTTAAAAAGGTTAAGAGTGCAAGATTTCCTGCCATTATTATTCAACTAATTTAGTGCATATGTCATGGTACCATTCTGTTTTATTCCTTAGTATTAACACAGTTAGTTACCAGGCTAAGCAAAAAAAATAAACCAGCCTGCCAGTCCCCTTCCTGTAGTTGTTGCCACCGTAGGGGATGAAAAATCTTCAGCAGCGTATTGACGTTGTGCAAGTTCTTGCCATGATCGCAACGCATATGCATGTATTTATTCGGAAGACCATACCAAAGCTACATGAGAACCTGATAACAGAGTATCTCAAATTCTGCATGGCCCCCAATGGTACTCAAATAGCAGAAAGGTGGCCAGGGACTCCTCACAGGACACTTTGGCTGGGCTGCCATTGTGCCCTGGAGAAGATGGGCAGAGTGTGCCCAGGGAGTGCTTGCTGCCCAGACACTGAAGCGCCTCTCCCTGCACTTGGATGCAGAAGGGGATGGCAGCATGTGGGCTGGCAGGGTGCTCCTCTCCTCTCTGCTGCTCACAGCGAGGTCCCCAAATGATGCTCATTTTGTGCCACAGGAATAGAGAAACCTCACTGTATTTTTCACTCCTTTTACTGCCTCTCTCTAAGCTTTCTCTTCTGAGTGCTTGTTCCTGTCAAGGGCTGTGGGGATCTAAGGACCATGCAGGCTAGAACAGACGTTAGCACAGGCTTGTTCTGAACAGAACTCGTCTGGAGAGAAGCAGTGCCTCAGAGTGCAGACAGCAGTGGTTTGTTCTGTACTGTGCAGAATGTTTTGCTTCCGAACAATTGCACTGGTGCAGATTTTTTGCCTTACTTCAACTAATCACCAAAGGGCAAAAAAAAAAACCAAAACCAAAACAAACCCCAGTCAGCCTCAGGCTTGTGTACAACAGGCCCAACAGGGGCATGTTAAGAGTTCGTTCTGACATTAAAATTACTGTCTGGATATTGTATTATTGAAAGTATTATTTTTTAAAGCTGTAATGCAGAGCACGGCACACAAGAACAACTGGCCTTTGGATAAGGTGCACTTGACTGTAGACGTTACCAAAAAGACCAAAGAAGATTATAGCCACCCACAAAGGGAAAGAGCCTATATCTGTGGGCTTTTCATGGAAGGTAAGAAATAAACTTAAATTGCTTGATCTCAGTAACCTAGTTCAGGGACTCTAGCTTCCTTCATTAGGTAGAGAACTTTCATTACAAGTTGGACTTAAGTGTTGTGATCCTATGAACAGCACTGAACAAGTTTAGGAATGGTGGTAGATTGTCGGTGTTGGTGTTAAATTTCATACCAGCTTGGTGTCCTAATCACTGACTAAACTTCATGCATTTAAATAAGTGTTTTCTGGGTCTGAACAAGGTCTGCATTGTAGTGAAGCAGCAGCTCTAATCTAGTTGAGGTTCAGAAGCTTAAAGACTATTCCAGAGGACTTTAACCCCGATTAACTTTCACCCCGATACTGATCACGTAGAAATTTTGTGCAGCTCTTAGAGGTGCAGAATAGGGTTAGTAGTTACCAGATGTTGGTAAACTGGATCAAGCCACACGGTTGCAGTTTGAAAAAAAAAAACCAAACCAAACCAAACCCAAACCCCCCTGTTTTCAAAATCATCTTTCTCCACCTTGGCAGAAAGTTGTCAGTTCTAAACAGAAACATCTAAAGAACTCTGAATTTTTCATTTCCTAGACCATAATACTTACAGGCCATTAGGGAGACATACCAGGAAGCAAGGAAATTCTTAAGAACCCCTGTATTAGCATAAGGTATAATGACACATCTAAGCGGGTGATGCGCGAGTATGACATGAGATGTTTCATCTGGATTTCTAAGCAGTCAATTATTGCAGTAGCTGTAATATGGTTGTAGGCTGTCCCTGAATGGAGATCATGTTCATCTGTTGAGCTGCAACCCCTCTTTTAACAACTTACAGTTCCAAAAGAGGAAGGTACAATGTTTATCCTCTGAATTTTTCTGAGACTGAACCATCTAGTTTAGGAACGACAATTAAAGGCCCACAGTCAAAGTGAGATTTTAGTTTTAACTAAGAAAGGCTGTCAACTAAGTTACAGCTAATTAGAGGAAAGGTGAATGACTCCAGCAGGCAGTTAAAGAAACATCATAATTACTCATACTCTTCACTAGACCTGAATATAATAAAAGGAAAGCAGCTCTTCTGGAAGAGAGGTGCTACTACAGCACGTAGGCCGCAATGGGAAAGTCAGGGCAAGGGACTAGGGCAATGACGAGCATGTCATTTGACTGTTGCTTTCTGAAAAGGTACCCTGAATTTTTCAGAGGATTTTTCTTAAAACATCTGTCACTCAAAGGGCAATACTGTTTATTCCTCCTCTGGATGTGAGGGAGGTATCAAGGAACCTTGTAAGCTGTGCTTGCTCTATTTGTTGCGTTTGTGTTGGTATTTGCAAATACAAACTTTACTGTTGCTACATAAACATTGCTAAAATCCACAAGCATCTGCAACATTTCATATGCTTGTTTATGTTTGTTAGAATAACACACAACAAACTTATCAAATCCAGCAGCTTTCAGAAGGTGCATGGCCCTTCAGCACACAACTCATCTGTCTTAACTACACTGAAGCACCTGTTTGGTATCTAACTATACCAACATAGGCTAAATACACCACTGAGTTCTCCACCTTTTGGAATACTTAACCATAAACTAGTGGAGAATCAGGAGAAAATCCGAGCACTCGACTTTGACAGGTATACTCAAAGTCCCAACTGTAAGTAATTTCCAGACCCTGCTTTCAATAAAAGGACATGCTGATGAAACCAGAAGTCCAGTCCAGGCAGATGCTACGTACTCACCTCCACATTCCTACAAAGAGATGATGCACCACAGGCCAACAACATTCTGCACTAAATCTGTATGTTCAAATGTACCTTTAAGTATTTAGCAATAAGCAACTGTTTAAATCCAAATTATTCTGGTGTTGCACTACAGAACACTATGCAGACCACGTGCCTACGTTTATTACAGGTGCCAGGTGAGACATCCAGCTGGGAACCATAGCTGAAGCCTGGCTCAAGGAATTGACTCCAGCAATGCCAGTCATTTTTGTAAGGGCTATTCTAGTGGATCAAAGGGAAACTAAGCACGTTTACGAATGTCCAGTTTATAAAACCAAGAGCAGAGGGCCAACTTATGTTTGGACTTTCAACCTGAGAAGCATAAAGAAGCCAGCCAAATGGGTTCTGCCAGGAGTAACCTTACTCTTGGCAGTGTATTACTAAGCTTTAAATAGTACGTGCTCCTTTCTCAATCTGCCTTGTACTTAAAGCAAAAGGAGATAGATAAATATTTTTCACAGTCAGCGGGAGCAGCAGATCTGCCTTACAAAACCACATTCCTTAACATAACACTTATGTGCTCTACATTGTTATTTCCTCATCCGTCAGTGTTGTGTTCATGTGTTTCTCCACATAATAATGATTATTGATCTGCAAGCATTCCTTCATTGCACCAGCTATGGGAAAGTAAATGAGAAACATCAGCATGATGAGCACAAAATGCTCATCTTGATTATTCTTTATTCTCTCTACATAAAATGAAACACATATCTTACAAGAATTTTACCATAATCATACTGCAATACAAACATGTTGCATTTAAACAAAGTTGTTTGAAAGCTTGGTTGTATATAAGAAAAAACATCTAAGTATGAACTGTATGTAAAAAAAAAAAACAAACACCCTGAACTTTGTGATTTAAACCAGATGAGCGGCTTTGATTGCTGGAAGGTATTTGCTTCAGGCAGCAGGTACATCACACAAAAACTTCTGGTGAGCAATTTTTTTCTTTATTGGGATGATGTTAAATTTTTTTGTTTGTTTTACAAAACACTCTTCCACTTTCACGTTTCAGTGATTAATTGCACTTCGGAATAAAAAAAAAAAATCCTCCTCCCCCTGTTATGTTCCATCAGCTTTCTCTGAAATATAATGGCATTCAGATGAAAGTGCCCTTCCCTTCTTTGCAGGGACAAGTTTCATAAACTACAGGTGGAGGAATAGGTTCAGAAAGCAATGGTTGGAAAACTGAATCTTTACGGTCAGGTTGAAACACAAGGGGGTTTTTGTTTCTTTAAAGATGGGCTATGCTTTACAGGTAGTTGTTAAACATCCTTTCTGCAAACTTGCACAATTATATAAATAAAAATATTGCTCAAATTGACCAAGTTCTCCACCATGCGGTTGTGTAGCTCTATTAAAAATTAACCACTCAAGGTTCAAGAGTGCCATTTCACTTAATGTATAGGTCTGTGCATGTAGATTTCTCTACCAAAACATTTTCCTGAGAGATCTTTTGCATAAGACCACATCAATCAAAAAGTTCCCAACACAGAAATGCATATACTATACTCTACAATTCTATCTTATATAAAACATAGTAATAACCTTTTGAAGTTAAAATTTGTCAACATATTAACCAGTTGCAGGCACAGCTTCAGTTCAGTGTTCTCAATTGTCATCCGCTAGTTGTTTCTGTAAACTAGAAGACACGTGAGAAAACAGTGTTAGTGCTTTTTAGGAAATGCGGGTTCCCCAAAACCAGACAGTTTCCATTGCTGAAGATGACAACTTCTAAAACAGCTATTCTACATGCTTGAAGTAATCAATACCGATTTCAAAACAGGGAAAAGCATTTCAGTTTCTTAAGCTAATGAGGTGTTTACACAGACAATAAGACTCACTTCGGTGAAGCTCATTTCAGCCTAGGAGAAACCTGAGGTCCAAGAGATTTGTTTTGCATAGATCCAGGATCCGCCCCAGGCCACAGAAGTCCAGTATTATTTAAAGAGCTACGACAGTTTGAAAAGGAGTGACCGCGGGGCACGGCCCTCACCTTTCCAGGTACTCCTTGACGTTGTCGTAGCCGTAGAACTTGGCCAAGTGGATGAGCATGCCTGTGGCACAGCGCCCGTCCCGCCGGCGGCAGTAGCTGCAGTTGCATACCCCGCGACAAGGAGGACAGATCCAGGCCTGCAAGGGGGTGAATGGGGGAGGGGAGTTAAAGCAAGCCATAAGTAAGGTTATATTCACCTTCCCATTGCTCAGAGTATGGCTCCCTTACTCTGTGATTGATCAGGGCAAGGTTTTAAAAGCCTCAATCAGCCAGCCAACCAACCTTTTTAACACTTTCCAAATTCTGCAGGACTAAAGAAATGATTAAGTACTACCCTGTTTGCTTGAATGCTTCTTACTCTGAGGACTCAGGCTCTCTGATCTGTTCAGTATGAATTTAAAATAGACTAAAGGCATCTGTAATAACTCATCCTATGTTAGGCTGACCATAGTGAACTCCCTAGAAAAAGGCATGGAGCCACTGTGACAAGTTTCTTTGGCTCTGCCTGCAGAATTACCCAGCACGTATGTGAAGCCAGGCATCTCTCGGCTGCTCAGCAACTGAACACAGAGGTGCAGGTGCCAACAGCCTGCATTACAGCATAACAGCCATTGCCACGCTGGGCCAGCACAGAGCCGTTAGTTCTTCATTGTCCTTCAGAAGAGACCAGAAGCCCATCTCTAAAGCAGAGGCCAGGTAAAGGAGGTCCTAGCACAAGCTGTGCACAGAGAGGATGATTCTCCCGAGAGGTATATGCGCCACGATGTGCCTCATTCTCTGGCAGCAGCCTGTGCTCTCTCCTTGCTCAGTGCCTCAGGGGACAACAGAGAAAAGGGAACCAACCCTAAGACTTTCAGGTATCCTACTTTTTTCTCATATTTAAAAATTAGAATTTAAAACAAGGAACCTGCTTTGTATGCCACATTACTGAGAGCACTAAAAAAAAAATGGTATTTTTCTGAAAGGGGAGAGATTCCTTTTCTTAAAAACTCTCATGCTTTGCCTCCGCTATCTGGTAAGTGGAGCTTCAAAGCACAAAGATGGATGGATTGTAACCCAGGTCCAGCACCTTCCACTTGAGTTCCAACAAGATCAGTGTCAGTCATAACAGTACTAGAGATCTTCTCATGGCAAAAAGCTTTGAACACCATGTTACCATGAGCATATACTCATCACAACTTACTAACAAAACCATATTCATTACATTTTCTTTCCAAGCCCAAGAAATTATACTTACTGGATCAAGCAGTGCTGATTTCACATCTTCTCCGTATCGATTTCGAAGACATGGTCCACAAAACTGGCCCCTTACTCCTCCACAGCCCTGGTTGCGACAGATTGTCTTTGTATCAATTGTTTTTTGTCGACACTGGTGGCAAGTACTGCCCTAAAGTTGGAAAGGAGGACAATATGTACGTATGAAGGACATCTTAAATGCTTGTTGCTAAACTTTCCTAATGTATCTGCTGATAGCAAAGCACAAACTCCAAAACAAAGTCAAATTCAGCAATGACAATCTTAGTAAGAACCCTAAGTTCTGTTATTATGCTAAATCCTATAGTTATCTGGAGAGATGCTAGGAATTTTACAGACAGAGTGCCCAGCCTCAGTTGCACTGGGAGTCTTAAACTACATGAACTTCACGTTGCAGTTCTGATCCTTTCCTCTGTCTAGAAAAAAGCCAAAACTATTCAGAAAACGACCTTCTGACTCATCTCTGCAAATACAATGAAGCATAAAATATATAGTAAGCTGATCATCTAAATCTTTATGACAATTAGTAATAGCCAAATCATTCCATCAGGAACTTTGGAAACTACCCAATCCATACAGAAATGTCATTTCCAGGGGGCTCAAGAAGCAGGAGGGATCACTATTAATGGTACAACCATCACAACCACCACTACATTTATATGAAGTGAGAATCAGAGATAAAAGGGATGTCAACTCTTATCGGTGGTGAGTCATAGCTATAGCAAATTCCATTTAACAGCTCTATGGCAAGAAAGCACTCCTTTGCAGAAGCAGAAAGTTGGTGGGGCATATCAACCAGCATGGGCAAGCCCATAAAAGCCTGGCAAAGCTTCTAAGCTGTGCTTGTATAATGTAATAACACAGAGCTGCACTCTCCAGAACCTCAGGAAAGCATACATTTCAGCAAACACCAGCTGAACTGTTACGAGACTTTCAATTTCAAGCAAATTGAAAAACAGCAGCCACTTACCAGAACTTTGTCATAGATTTTGTCTTTAACAGTGATTGCAATGTTATCCAACTCCTCCTCAGTAATATCCTCTACTGGACGGTGAGATGATCTCCTTGATGATCTCCTCCTTTTGCGCACTCCACAATCCCCCTGCTAAACAAACTCATCTCAACACCTTTTGTCTGGTGTCATGAAGACTCTGTCATGACACCACACTTGGTGGCAAATTCTTTCATTTGTAATGTGTACACAGTCTAGAGGGGGCAGACTACAGACTGATGGACAACTAGAAGAACAAGGAATAGTTTCCACATCATCACCGCCTCTTTCCCACGCTCTCCTCCCTCGTCTTTTCTCTGCTCCATTTATTATTTATTCTGTTTATATGTTCTTCCCTCCCATCACTGCTACTTCTATTTCCTCAAATTCCTAACATGTTTTTCTGCCACCTCATTTTCTCTGCATTCCTTGCACACCTCCACTCTAAGTCTTCATGCTCCATTTCTTCCCCCTTAAAATAAGGAATTATAACCATCTATCCTCCCATGCTTTACACCTTCAATCTCCTAGCGTGCGGTCTAATTGCCTTCTCCAATAACAATCTCTAATGTCCTGCAAAAAAAACTTTATTGAAGTTTTAGGTTAGTCCTGCCATACACAGTCCTTTGATATTATCCTGTTTGTTATTTGGAAGAGAGTCTACTCAAGCAGTATTTTTTTTCTTCCAAGTATCAATCTCTTTGATCCCAATCCATGGACCATCATTATGCCCCTCAGGAGATTTCAACTTTCATGTACAAGTCTCAACTGATTCTTAGCATTCCGCCCACCCACTCTTAACACCTAATTTGTCCTTCACCCTAGATCAGCTCTGTTCTCTCCAAATTAGTCATTTACCAGCCCAGGTTCTCATTCAGTGCTACTCCACCTTGTTTAATAGCCAAGTTCCCTCTATAATGCTTCAACTATGCCCAGCACTGCTTCCTGTAAGCAGAACTGGGATCCAGCCTCTACCACACACAGATACAAATTTAAGAGTCTTCCTCATAAAGGCTATACAGCAAATATAACCAAGACAAATGATCACCATAACCTGAGGGAAAAACAGATTTTTTAAAAATAAAGGGGGGAAGAATAAAATCTGCAACTTTTGGCTAGCTAGCCAGTACATCAGCAGTTTGTTGGAGCAGATTCCCTTTATTCATTCTCAGTTCAGCCATATAACTCCTCTCTTTTGTTAACTTGTCCTGCCTGAAGATAAAGATCTGCTTTGTCACCTCCACCAGACCCACTGCCTTGTCATTCAAAAGCCTTCTACATTGTGGGCTCTAATAATGTTCAGATAGTAAATAAATAATAAACCACAAGTAAACTGCCTTGTTATGTTTTGGACAACACAGGTCACAAATAGAGCCCAGTTCATGGGTGAAAGATGAGGCAGGAAGACCTGCAGACAACTACTTCTGTAGCTAATCCCAAACCAAAGGTTCTCATTGACTTTCTGTAGGAGGTGATGTCTGCTCTAAGTGTTGGCCAACAATTTAAATGAATGTTTCCTAATCCCTGACTACTGGAGATACCAAAGTCTGGCAAATACCACACTGAGTCTCTTCTTCAAGAGGTTTTGCTGTCTGTAGCTACGGAAGTGTTCTGCAAATTTAACAGCCGACACAGTAAAATTTTCCAAGGCAAATTTCTCTGGTGGACGAGCATTTCTGGTTGGGTTCATGCGACGTGCTATCTGGCCTTCAGAAAATGTCCTCCTTGGGATTTTCTTCTGTTTCTGGAAAGAGAAGACGATTCCAGTAATTCTTTTCAGTTATGTTTGTAATATTAAACAACAGAAATTATCTCAATGTGTCTGTACAACACTTGTTCTATCATGAATTAATCTGTTTTTCTCTCACTCCTATTTGTTAAGGGAAACCTCACCAATTTCTAGCACACTTGAGTGTTCTCCCCTACATGCTACATCTTTTCGATCCTTTTAAAACACTACATTTTCAGAGTCAAATTCTATTCCAATTAACATCACAGAACTGTACCAAAATTTGTTGTATGTCATATTGAGGTAGAAGCTAGTTCTCACAATTCTTCAGCAGCTAAAGGTTCAGATTTTCCTACAAATTGGATAAATCTTCAAAGAATAATCTGAATTCTAGTTTATTTTCTTTTATATTTTTTAAATTGAAAGGCTGTTACTAAGTTTCTTCTCCTGCTTCCAGATTTCTAGATCCAGAAATTACTAGGAGGCACAAGATACACTTTTCATATTGTCACACCTACCAATTACTGCATGACCGAATTCATGCAACAAAAGTCCTGCAGAGACACGTACCATAAAGGCATCTACTAAATCTGACAGGATAAACAAGATGTAGGAAGCAAGTCTGCTTGCTACTGTACTCTAGTTATTTCCTTCGAAAGAAGTGAAAGGCACATCACAAGGAGACTGGCTGGAAGTCAAAAACCAAGCAGAAGAGTTAACTAGAATACCCCTGATGCCTTACCCCTCCTCAAGTAAAGATACTAAATAAAAGTAGCAGGCTTATGTATGTATTCAAAGGATATTTAAGATTCTATAGCATTTAACTAGAGCTAGCAAGGCTCCAGCCTTTCAAAGACCGTATAATTTGGCTTAACCTTTTCACCTGACAGCCACCATACCAGCATTTCTATGTGGGCTTCCCAAAGACATGGCCCTTCAATTTTTCCTCAAATCTCTTCAGTTTATAATTTATGTGGAAAAACATTACTCTGTAGAGAACATAGAGGAGTTGACAGTTTTCTGCTTCTAGCCAAGAAAAGTCAACTGAAGTAACTACAGTATCATTCCAGGTTCATGTTGAAGTGGGTGAATTTCATCAGCATAACTCTACTGGGAAGTGTGGATTTTAAAAGAAAAGCCTGCAAGAAGGAAATTAACAGGATCTAAACCCAAAGGAAAGCATCTACCTCTTCCTTATTCCCACATACACATACGTTTGTCTAGCATCTCAACAGTATTCCTGAGGCAAAAATGATGAAGCATCATCTCACCTTGGTCTCTGTATTTCTTCACAAATTATCTTATAAAATTCCATCTCCTCACATAAGCTCTGGTACTTGAATACTGACCAACAGCAAATCTATACAAATAAAGTGTCCAAAACCAAAGAAAACCATAGCAAACTTGGTGAAAGTGTTTCATCAGGAAACACACTAATCCTAAGTCTAGCAAAAACGACTGTCACTTCCAGCCAGTACTGGAGACTTACCGAAGGAGTAGAGGCGGGCGTTTTCACTGGGAACAGGTCAGGTATGGAATTCAGTTCTGCCAGCAACTGGGCAAGCTGAAATCAGCAGCGATGCGACACTGAAAACTCACTACAAACTTGCAAATAAGCAACACCTACCATACACTCTTCACACGCACTCCAAACTGTATCTTAAACACACAAAGTATCGGTGCATGAAACCTTTCTGGAGGCACTTTATTTAAATGGGGCTCATAAAAGGGGTTCATTTACCCCGAATGAGCAAAACTCTGCAGACAATACTAACTTCACACCATTATTTCTTACTGGGAATTAGAATTAGCTCGAAAGAGCACTGGAAAAGTGCATTACAACATGCTTACAATATCTATGACCAATAACAAGAAATTCACAGTTCATACGACAGAAGGGAGAAAAAGAAGACAGGGTGCCCTTGGCCAGAAGGCTGTAAGATGTCCCCTGGGGGCTATTTTACGGAATGACTGCTGATACACCTGTGCTTATTGCCAAGGAACTCAAGAGCGTCCCCTTAAGCAGTGACATTGCAGCAGGGAAACTTTGCACGTTGTCTCCCAGGGGTCCTTAGTAACAATGACTAGGAACATTCCCTTTTCAATCATGACAGCTAGTGCTGATTTCCCAAACGCTGCAAACCACAGCCAGTAATGCTACATACCAATTGCTTTGTGCAGATACACACAGTGACCCGGGTACATGCTTATTTGCAGACTCGTGAAACAACTAAGCCCCAGTGGCAGTTCCTTTAACCACGGCGTATACGCAGTATCACAAGGACTTCAGCAGGACCATCTGTTGGATCGTATAGGAGATGGGTTGGAGGTGCATTTCAACAGAAGCCAAATGACAGGTCCAAAAAAATACTGACCTGTTCTGGAAGGCCAGGATGAGGCTATCTTCTGAAAAGCCAGCAATAGCAGGGGTGAGTCAGGCTGCTAGCTGCCTCTGAGACTGCCATACCAATCATCAGATTAAAAGCTGGATACAGCACTTCTCAGTAAATACTTCAGTGTGGCATTTATTAAGAGCTATTAAATGTCATTACAGTACCACAACTAGGATGCCAATGAATTTCGCAATGGTTGAACTAGAAGGAAGAGTGGAAGGTGAGAAGGGTGGAAGAGCAGCAAGACCAACACAACAGCAGTGAGGATACAAGACAGATTAGAAACACAGGAACAAAACTAAAGCAAGTTTTAACATGGGTGCTGCAAGCCCACGCAAGGTGTACTTGAGCCCCAAGACTGCTTGGAAGCTGCAGCTTTTCCGGGAATACAGTAAAACTGAAGGAGCCACTGGGGACCCAACATCAACTCAGATTTGCACGGCAGTGTGATAATTAAAGAGAGCCGGTGGCATTTTGGACAATAGAGGAAAAAGCATTAGGGAACGATCAGTGTCTCTCTTTTCCACACCTACACGCACACGTACACACACTTTCAGTAGTTATATAGCAAAGCATAACTGTAAACATCACATCCCACACAACTGAAAAATTACATTTGTCATCCTTAGCAGTTTTTAGCTGGCTTCCCCATCAGTAACTGCTGCAGATCTGCCAGACAGAAATGAAAAGTAGAAAATCTACTGCGCAAATGACACCTGAAGGGACCGGCTTCATTTTCTGACATGTTCTGAATACAAGACTGCAACTTGGGCATCTGTAACTTCGTTCATATCCACATACAAGAGGTTTGGTTCAACTCTGGTTTTAAACTTGAGCAGGCTAGTCCTACTTGAGGCTATTTTAGGGGTAAATGTCTGAGTGCTGATGGTCCCCTAGGGTTTCCCCAGGTAGAAAAATTCAAACACAAACCACCATAAGATTTTCCCCAAAGTCCCAGCACAGCACCAGTGAGAACCCCAAAATTCAACTGTGCTGAGGCTAAGTACTTGGATGTAAATGTCAACAGAACAAAGCACTGCTCGAAGTCTTACCATGGCTTTATTTTCTTTAATATTCATGGCTCTCTTAAGCAGAGCACTGGAACTTTCTTCCTGTGTTTCTTTAATGTCTTCTTCAGACTCTGAAGCAGAGCCCTCTAGTTTGTCCCACTGCTTGCAGCTTATTTCTTTTGAAAGAGGGGTGAGGGATTCACTGTCCTTTAGAGGTAAGGTAGAAAAAGCCTGCTCAGGCACTTTTTTCTCAGATGACTTTCTGGTGGGAAACTGCAAGGCAACACGAAGGCCAAAGCTTCTTCTCTTGGGGGAAACTTTCTTCGCCTCTTCCTCCTCCTCTTCCTCACTACCCAGTAAATTATTGCGCTCTTCATCACTCAAGTCCGACTCCTTTGCCTAAAGGCAGGAAGAATCCCATGTTACATTATTGGCTGTCACACAAGAACGGTCAGTTTTAAATCACTGATTCTACGCAGCAGTCTCGCCACTCAAAGGCACTTTCATGAATTCACCTAAATCAACAATATTTTAAAAGTTCACAGTACACGACTTTTCCCTGTGCAAGACCAACACAAAATCTACACATTAATATTGTCCGGGATGCAGACTTGGCTGTCTTCGGAGGAACAATCTGCCCAGCACAGTCAGTCTACAAGCAGGAGAAGTTCTCATTTCTAATTTGTGACGTAACATTAAGTAAAGCGTTTGTTCTCTTTTAAGATAACATATATTTTTCTTCAGCACGAAGAAAGAACATCACAGTGTATTGGAAACACTCCTACTAGAACACGAGGTTTACACAGAAGAGACAGAAACAAAGAAGTTAGCATATACGTCCACGCGTAGGTGACTGCCTTTACCAGAACTCCTTTCTTGTTCACATCCACCTCGCTTGAAGCGAAGCCTTCAAACACTTCCGTTTCAGAGTCAGTGTCTTCAGTGAAAATCCTCCGCAGTTCTTCAGTGAGGTATCTGGACTCAAATCGAGCCCCCTGTAAAAATACCAGTCAGTAGTTGTGAGAGAGAATCAGACAGAGAGTAGTCACACAGTCACAATAAACACGTTCTGAGGTTCAAGCAGGTACCAACTAGATGACATATACTGTGAAAGCACTTTGCAGGCAAAGCCCGTCAAACGAAAAAAGCAGAAGACATTCAGAGTTTCAGCACTGAGGTTTTTTTAACGTATCAGGATTTTTTTTCTCCTCGTTTTGAGCACAGGGCTTTAACTGAGCTGCTTCTATTGGGGGAAAACTCTTTTCGACTCTTCCTCCTCTTCACTATTACCCAATAAAAATAAACTGTCTGTTTTCTTTGTGTAAATTATTATAGCAGTAGAAACAACTCTCCAATGGGCTTGCTGCAGCAAGGCTCCTAGAGATAGAGTCTGAAGTGACAGATACCAACACAAAACCACAGAGCTTTGAACAGACTAACATCCCTCCAACTGCTCAACTGTCTGCTTTAATGGTGCAGTTTATCATTCAAATGTGTTCTAGGGTAGACGGATCCCAAATTTCTGCCTACAGACTAGGAAGTAAAAAGTAAACTGAGGTCTCATTAAAACACTCTTCACAATATGCACATTATCTACCAATTAAACATGATGCATTTACTAAATTAGAAATATATTTTCATACTTCTAAACAGAATTAGTAGAAGACCATCTGTCAACTTGTCCCTGTTAGTTTCCTGAAAGATTTGTTCATGGTGGGAACATAACCCGTGTTCACACCACACCTGCCTCTTGAAAGTCAGCAACACTCACTTAAGTTTGTTTCCCCAATTTTCCTCTGCTATTTCTTCCTCCCACGCGAGATGCAAAAATGACCTTTCATACGATGCACTTGCTAAAGATCCTTATTCTTCCTTTCAATTTCCTCCTTTCCCTGACTTTAATTACACACTTCTTTACATTAAGATAATATCTGGTGAAAAACAGATACAATAGATGACTGGAAAAACTTAACAGGGGAATGGGAGGGGGGAGCTACTGCATATGCTGTTTCTTTACACGTAACCATCTCCTACAAATTATTATAGGTAATTGGAATGAGTTTTCTCTGAGCAAAATTACTTTATTCTTTTGTTGATAGCTGCAGTGCAGCTGCTTGAGAAAGGAACAAACACAATAGGGAAGTTACTTTAAAGTTAAATTGCATTTCTTGGAGGGAAAATGAAGTTTTTATGCATTCTGTGTTTTCGTGAAATTCCACAATGAAGGTTCAGGGGGCGGGGGGAAAATAAGCTGTTTGTTAGCTAAAGTCACTAAAAATAAAACACACCTAGAGCTATGCTGTTACACCTATAAAGAATGGTCTACACAAGGTAAAAGACGCATCAGGGATACCTATAGGAGAAACAACTGAAACTCAGCAGAAGTGCAGAGATTATGAGAGTAGGACTGCAGAAAGCCCTGAGGAAAAGCAGACATGCAGAGGTCAACACTTGTTCATGCATTTGCGCATCAGCAGCCAAGGGGATGCTGATCCAAGTGAATATCTGATGCGCCAACATCCCATTCACCATCCCGGCAGGGCACCTGCCTTGCCTCCTCTCCTAACAACTGAAGCATTTTTCTGAACTTCCCATTGTTTTGCTCTTCACACCAAAACCTTTTAGTTCCCCGCACAACAAGTACCTATGGTCTTTCTCAGCGACAGTGGTGTTTGGCATTATAAACAGATGGAACTCAGAATAAAAAAAAATTGTGATTTTATTGTACCTTTTAGTGGCAAAGGAGTTAAACTCAGTACTGATGGGAATTTAAAATAATTCTCAGCCCAAGGGAAACAGGAATAGCGAGGAAGGCTGTAGTGCCAGCTGTAAATTCGGAACAAGTCTCCCTGGGATTCCCAGTAACACATGTTAAATTAACAGTACCTAGCTCTTCCACAGCATTTTTCATCAGAGGATTTTAAAATGCTTTGCAGCAAAGATCATTATAATAATCTCCATTTCACAAGTTGGGAAACCAAGGCAGAGAGAAGTAAAGTAAGGTGCCTGCAGTCCCCAAGCTGGCAGTAGAAGCAGAAGCCCAGGCTCCCGCACAAGGCTCCCTCTCCACCACCACCTCTCCTCATTGATGCTGCTTCTTGCTCCACAAGAACCCACAAATACAAGAGCAAGCTACTTCCTGGTTTTCTGAAGTTACCAGTACCACTGTCTAGCAAAAAGATTACGAAGCAATTTAGAGCCCAGTGTATTTCACTACTTCTTATCCACCGTCTTTCTCCATAGCACAGACTGTAGATCTACCCCCAAATGGCTTCTGTGCTCTCCTAAGGCCATTCGCCTTACAAAGGCTCAGAAATAGTACCTACTCGTATACGCCTCATTCTGTCTGTTCTCTTTGCTAACACTAGTCATCTTCTTTGTCTTCAGCAACTCTTAACCAGGTACTGACCTGATGGACTAGGAAAGAAAAAAAAAAAAAAGACTGCATTTTCAATTTTGTTACCAATGGAATGCAAGGATCTTTAGAGAGCGCAGCTGACAAAGGTATCTTTTAGCACATTAGCCTGTATCTATCAAGTACATAATTATAAGCTTCTAAAAGACTAAAAACTAAATTTTCTGGCCAAGACAGGACACCAATTCTCTTCCTTTCTTGTGAATTCAGCTGGTACCTCCAGCTACCAAGTCAAAGAATGAAAAATACCAAATCATTATGCTGATCCAAACTACTTCACCATTAAGAGAACAGAGAACCAGCAAATCTTGCTATTGCAGCAGGAGCTGATGGTTTCTGTGCATCACCACCACTCAAACACGATTTTAGTGCAGAAATAGCACTGATATAAATTTACCTTGATGCCCATCTTTTACCATGCATTTCCACTGTCTCATGTATCCAGAGCACACCAGCCCAGGATAGTAATTCTCTCTCTCCTGTTTGCTACACTTACCTACTTCACTTAAACTCACCTTCTAATGAAACCCATTTTCCTTTTTATATTAATGAAGGAGTTTTTAAAAGCAGTCATCAAAACCTAAAAAGGACAGCAAGTTTGTTTACATTTATTTTTAATATGAGGACTGCGGATTATGAGTTTTGCCGTGAGTTATGGCTTGTGCGGCCTTGACACAAGCTCAGAGTACTACTGCACCACAAGAGTGTAACTGGGTCATGGCAATACGTTCCTACCTTTTTTCCTGACTCCAAGGAATCAATACTGGCATAGCTGTCCTTTGACAACAACCTTTGTCTGGAAGCATCATCTTGGAACCCCAGAAAATCTTCATTGTCACTGGGAGCATTAAAAATGTCAGCCACTTCCTTGGGTATCTGTTTCTGATTCAAAACAAGGCAGAAGATACAAGTCAGACAGGCCAACTAAATAGGAAAACTGGCAACAGTACAACTTATTTTTTTTTAATCCTATGCAACCACAAATTTGTATCACAGAATATGCTATGTGTAGCAAAACTGCACCTTATTTAGCTAAACTCCAGGAAATTCTGTACGAGTGGTTTTAATCCTTAAGTACAGACTCCAGATTTGGGGCTAGGAAGGGGATGCAATATGCAGGGTGTTTAACTACAGACAACAGTGCTTCTCAGGTGTAAAAATATGCGTGTGCCTCATCTTTGCAAACACATGCTCGGAGCACCCTTTACCTGTAGTGAAACCAACCACCTCTTCTCTTACAGAGCAAGGACAACTCAGAGGTGAGGAACACACCTTCAAATATAATGCAGTGCCAAACAGGTACAAAGAAACCTTAGATCCCATACTGCTGTAACATACTTCATCAGGCACTTACCTCAATGCAACTCATTCTCTTTTGTCAGTACTGCTGCAGAGCTTTTTCCGCAAAGCTTGGTAACAAAGTGAAAACCCATTTTAACCGAGAGCATTTCTCGTTTGCTACAAGGCCGTGATGCAGCCCACCAGGAGGAAGCACTGCCAAGGGCAGACAGCAGCACTTTCTAAGGCAACCAAGGTCACAGCTTCAGAGTTCAGGAAGTCCAATCCCAGCAGGGAAGGAGACTCGGACCACCACATCCAACCATTCCCCCTGGCCACGTACTTCACCAAGCACTTTGGGTAAGCCTCTCCATGTAATGGGCCAATAAGTAAGCCTTCAGACAGCTCCCACCTATGCTGCTTTAGCATTCGGTGTGTGGAAGGACGGGATGAACAGATCCAGACTTAAAAACCAAGACAGAAGGCATTTTGCCAAGTTTCAGAACATCGTTTTACACACCCCAGTATCATTTGCAAAACCATTCTGCCGTTCACAGAAATGCTCAGGGAGAAAAGTGTCTGCATCGCTCACCGGCACCCAGACATTTATCTTCTACATCCCCAAGACCACATGTACACGTCACGCATGCCACTCTTACTTGAAGCAAGCCTCTCTGCTGTTTGCTGTGTGCTAAAGCCGCATGTGGATTTCCCACTCTTCTCATTAACTCTCAGGTATGCGAGATCAACAGCTGCCTGGTGAGAGGGCCAGTTCCTCATCCAAAGGAGAAAGTCTCCAGCCCCGAACGTTCAAGAGAACATCCCCAAGATGAACTCCAGAACCAAGAGTAGCCTGCCCTTGTCTGCTCTCATAGATGACCAAAGTTGCTCATACAAGGCCACATATAATGCTTATTTTTTATTACTATTTAATTTTTTAAAAATTTATTTGTGCCAAGGCAAATGGCCCAAAGGAGGTTCATTCTCCAAAAATAACATTGCTGACAAATTCACGTCCATTAGAAGAGCAAGCAGCACCTTGACCAAAGCTTCGTTCTCTGAAACAAGCTACAGTAATGGGCATACGTGGGCTTAATTTTATTCTTGCTCTGTTTTTATAAAGCTGATGCAGACTGATGCAGAACTAATTTACCGTTGGTTGAGCAAGAGAATTCACCTCTTAACAACTGACCCTTGCAGGCCTACAACAGCATGACCCAATGCACTGCCGCGGAAGTCAGGCTGTCTGCATTTGAACCCCCTTGGATATTCCCTCACCCTCACCTCTTAAAACTAACAGCCAGAATCCGGCTCTGCCGCTGTCATGGAATTCACTCAGTACAGAGCAGCATTAAAAACGAAGCATTATGCATTTTAATGGAAAAACATACCAGGAACTGTGAGGCTTGTTGTTATGAATAAATTGCTTCCAGGAGCCGCTGTATTGGTTCTTGTGCTACAGCACAGCTGCGTTAGCCGCTGCTGTGATTACTGTATGCCTGACTAATTTCTTCTTCTTCTTAGTGTATTCTGCAACTGCACCAGATGAGGCATTATGAGGGTGTAATTACTGATTTTGAACAAGGAAAAAAAATACTTTCCCAGTAGAAGACCTTTTTTGATCTTTATGCATTCCCAAATACTACGGTACTGATTTAAGCACCTTACCACAGAACTTCAAAGATTTTTAGCTCATGACTTGCTCCCCACAACCTCACTACAAAGAATTCCATTAAGTCATTGATGAGTCCCCATTTCACCTAAAAGGCTTAGGTTAATAACAGAGAACATTGAAGAAAGATAAGGTGGATATACTCCGGGAGTTTAAAAAGAGCACCCTCATGACCAAGCTTGCTCACTGCTGGTATTTCTACACATGAAATGCAGTATTTCTACATCTGAAATCACAACTCAAGTTTATTCCCAGCAGAAGTCCATTGCCATCAGCAGACAGACATCAAAGACAAGCTTGCACTGAACACCTCTGCCACGACGAGTTGGTTCCCTGTTACTTGTTGTGTAGGCCTGGAAGCCACAGACATTTTGATTTTTAATTTTCAATTAAAATACATTCAGAAACTGATTTATAATCAGCATCAGAGCCTAGCGTTTTAACTTTGTCAGCAAAGTTGCATGTACCAAGATAGAAAATAAATATTTAAACACAAATATAAAAATATTAATCTATTCTAAGCGCTTGAACACAGGCACTTCAAGAGAAGACCTTTTTGCCACTAAACCCCTAAAAAAAGCAGGAAGGCAAAGAGGTGATGAACATTTCAAATTTGCTCAGGGAAAGTATTTCAACACGAAAAAAACACAGGTTCAGGCACAATAGTCTGCTGAAATGCTGCAGAGATGTGAGAATACTGTCTTTTGGAGATATCAGTTACAAAAAGCCAAGTACTGAAAACTTAGTAAAAGTTGGAAAGAATTCACAGCTGCTGAAAAAGTCAAAGTCTCATTTCTAGTACGAAATTTTATACCCAGAGTTCAGTTATTTTTGCACATAAAGTGCACCTACTTGTTTAAAATACCCACAAAGTACTTCTCGAAAGCAGCAGAAAACATTCCCTCATACAAACAGCATATAGTCCAACAATTTCCAGAACAGCCAACCCTAACAATGTTTTTTAAACATAAGATCCAAGTTCAGGACATCCCCATCTCTCAGTTTCCCCTTCTCTCAATTTGACAAAATACCACCAGTACACCCAGGAGCACACCCTAATTTGTCGGGCTGCACGGAGGAATTACCATTCCTGCAGAACAAGGAGCAGGGAGCTAGTGTGTGCCCATGGGGACTGGCAGACCTGTCACCAAGGGCCAAGGGTGACAGAAACAGAAAACAAGGCCAGGAGCGATGTCAGACCTATTTCAGCAATGCTCTTGCTCTCACCCTGCGAGTGAAGGGAAACGTGAGGCACCTGAGGTTGCTGCCAGTCAAAACAACATTTTTCTGAGTGCCATCCCCATAAACTCCACCTGCCATGTTAAGCAAGGAGAAAAAGAAAAGCCTGGGTGAGATGTTTTACTTTCCACATCAACAGGAAGAATTTTCATGTCTCAAGTGAAAAAGCAACTTCCCTGATAACAAAGCCAAAACAGATGCAACTTGCCTTTCTGCAAAGCAGTGCCCCGGCAGGCTGAGAGGAGAGAATGCTTGC
This sequence comes from Steatornis caripensis, assembly GCA_013398225.1. NCBI lineage: Eukaryota > Metazoa > Chordata > Aves > Caprimulgiformes > Steatornithidae > Steatornis > Steatornis caripensis. The sequence continues at coordinate 493,129 of VZSC01004048.1, forward strand.
ATGCATGCACACCTGCAGCTTTGGTGGGAAGCATTGGAGTTATTTCTACGCCACTGTCAACCATATTTAGTTTTTTTAAGAGCTATTTGTATATATCACTTTTGTTGCTGATTGTCACACTAGCGCATTCTTCTCTGACAATGATGTATCAGAACATACTGTGTGAGAAAGCAGGCTGGATGCAATTCTCTGGTTTTGCTCCTACCGTTAAAAATAAAATCAGTTGGCCTGTTTTCCCCTCGTTCAAGTTTGCACAATGTATGGACGTTCCTATTTGAAGCAGAGGACAGGTAATTTTGGTGATGTTCAAACTTGCTGCTTATTCATGAAATAATCCCAGTTTAATTTCAAACGCATACTCACACAAACCAAATTTGTGCAAAGTCACACCTTCAAGGTGCACTGGAAAACCTCTTGACTTGTCTCAGGTCTAGGATGGAGGCAAGCCCAAGGCATGCCACCCAAGGGTTACATGCACTGGATTTGGCTCACAGCCCCGAAACAACAACCAAACAGGGAAGCACTCCAAGGCTGACAATTATGGGCAGCGCTACAACAATAAAGGGCCCCAGCCAGAATGCTGAAAGCTGCCAAACCAAAAACCCAAAACTATTTACAAGTTGAGATCCTGGTCTTTCCACTGGAACCATAAAGGCAAACAGCATTGTAAGAAAACTTAATTTTAAACATCATACAAGCGTGTGAAAGATGTGGAAGGCAGAGGGAGGCAAAGACATGTATTATGGTACATAAGAATCACACAACTTATGACGCTCAGTCAACAGAATTGTCAACACCATCCAACCCGCCTGAGACTCAAGGGCAACAACGGAATCTAGGAAGGCAAGCAAGATCCCAGATGATCTCGACAACTTCTCAACAACATCAGAGCACAAAAACCTGAAACCTTCTGGATGGCTAAGTATATTCCTGGCCCAAGTGGCACCACAGTAAAAGGCAAATGAGAGTTCAGATAAAAGAAGGAACAAATGATAAAATGAGCAGTCATCGCACAGTTTTACGATCTTCACAGGGGTACTTTTGATTCCACCGAAGGTGAAGATGGATTATGTCTTAGCCTGTAAATCCATCACAGCAACAACTCCTGGCACTTTCAGAGTGGTTCCCCCTGCCTCCATGAAAAGTTGTGGTAATTTTCACCCCAGTCAATGTACTGCTAAATCATGAAATTTTAGTAAATTCAGCTACAGTAGACAGCAACAGTAACAAATACAGCAACAGTAGACTACGGTTGCTACATTGCTTTATTTAAACTGATCATTACATAAGCTAAAACCCATCAAGCTACTTTATCCTAAAATAAAGAAGGCCCAACTGTCATAATCACATGGCAAGTCATTTAAAATGTTACCTTCCATAGGCAACATCTGCCTGGAAACTATCCCCTACTTTTCAAAAACTCCAGTAATAACGTGAATGCCAGCATATAAACACAGTCCAAACCCTCTCTCATCTGCTACTATCTCTTCTTTTGTAGTATCTAACCTCTCGCTGATCAAAACAGCAGTAACAGCTACTTCTGAATTAATTCTGCATAATTCAAGAGCATCCCTTTCATCCGTGGTGGTGTCTAATTGCTTCCTGAGCCCCAGCGTTCCAAGGAAAACACTTGCGTACCAGGCCACAGGCATGCAACGCATCTCCTCTTCGTGTCTGGACTGCCAGTGACGAGGCTTTTTGGGTGCGAAATCTTTGTCAGCCAGCACCCCTTTAACAAGCTCCGCATAATGAAACTGCTGTGCAAGGACCTGTTAGATCCTGGGATGAGAAACCTCAGCTCTTGCGATTCAAAACAATGTTGCACTGCTGACTTCTTTGGCAATTGTTTTCAATGGGGATACGTACTCATTTACAAGCTAATTTACCAGCCAGCAGATGACCCGTGACTTCAGAGACAAGGAAACCTCCACCACCACGTCCTTCTACTCAGCCAGGCCTGAACCCGCTGCTTACCAGCATGACTCAAGGCAGAAGCAAGAGCCAGCAGAAGGCCTTTCTCAGCCAAAAACAAGCTCCCAGGAGAAACAGGAGAGCGCTGAGGACAGTGTGTCCTTCTCCCCTTTGCTGAATCTTAAAAGAAACACAATGTACACCCTTGTGGCTGTGCAGTAGAGAAAGGTGACTAGCAGAGAGTCCAAGCCTCTCGTTACAGCACCAGAGATGAGAAGTGCGTGCCATTCGCTTTGGTTCTCCCAAATTGCTTTACGATGCCCCTATCTCCACTGATGGAGAGCCTGAGGCCATACGGAGGCAGAAGGTTTACAAAGCCCCCGAGAGGCCAGAGGTCCTAACAAACGTTTTTCAGTGTTTCTACAACCCTCCTGCTCCACAGAAACCCCCGTAAAGCCCTAACCTTCCATCAGCAAGAGCTGACCAAGATGCTGACTTTCTTCTCCATCCCTCCCTCCCACCACCCAGGAGGCTCGCCACACCACCTCTCAAGTCCCGAACGTGATGTAACCAAGCGTGCCGCGCTTGGAGCGGTCAGGTGCGCCCATCAACGCACGCCTGCATTCATCCCTGAGCCTCCAGCCTTACAAATACTCACATGTGTTCAGGCGACTCAAATATACGTTCGCGGCACCGCGGAATTTCAACACGAAAAGAGGACAGAATTAAAATAAATAAATAAAATAAATATAAATAAAATAAATAAATAACTACTTCAAAAGTGACATCCCCAGGCTCACAGAGCCTAATTAATTAACAAAGCTCCTCCCCGAGAAGCCACGCGCAGCCCACCAGCCTTTATCAGGGACGTCGCAGCACCCAGCACCACTAAGGTTTCCGCACGCGGATGCCGAACGCCTTGGGGCCGTCCCAAAGGCGCGTTCCCCCCACCCCACCCCGCACACTCACACACCCGCTCCCCGCCGCTTTGCAACGCCGGGGCCGCCGCGCCACGTGGAGAGGGCGTTTGGCGGGACGGCGCGCCGCCGTGTTCGCCGGGACCGTGTGTACCGGGCGGGGACCGCGGCGCGGGGTCGCAGGGGTTGGGGGGGTCGGAAGAGCTGCCCGTTCGCCGGGACCGGCGCCAACGTCAGCGTCGGGCAGCTCTTCCGACCCCCACCACCACCATCGCGCCGCCGCGAGTAGCGGACAAAGGCCGCCACTGCCCCGGGAAGGCGGAAAGCAGCCGGGCCCGCTCCCTTCCCCAGCGTCCCGGCCTCGTCAGCCGCCTCCGTGCAGCCGACGGGCAGCCTCACCTCGCCGCTCCCCCTCGCCACCGCCGGGCCCGCTGCCGCCCTCCGCCGCCGCCGCCGCCGCCCGCGCCGCACCATGGCGCGAGGAGCCGCCCGCGCTGCCGCGGGAGGAGGGGGAGGGGGAGGAGGGAGGGAGGAGCAGGGGGCGGTGGCGGGGTGGAGCTGCCCGGCGGCGGCGGGAACGGCGGG
>VZSC01004048.1:496712-544069 GCA_013398225.1 Steatornis caripensis
GGCGGGATGGGGACGGGGCACCCCGTGCGGCCTGGCTGGGGATGCGTGGGGGCCCTCCGGGTACCTCTGCGGAGCTCCCGGTCCTCGGCTCGGGCGGGTGAAGCGTTGGCGCCTAGCGTCTCCCGTTCTCCCTTAGCGCATCCCTCACGCTTCAGCAGCGAACGGTCTGAAAGGAGCGGGCTTGCCCGGGGGAATGCCCTCTCGCCCTCCAAACAATTCGAAACGTTTACTTACGCGGCACTGCCGTGAAGTGTAAGCGTTTCGAAAAACTCTTAAAAAAAAAAAAAAAAAACAAAAAAGGAGGGGGAATGGAGATGATATAGCGTTAAATGCTTTGTTGAGCGTTCCGCAGCTTCCCGAGTCAACTGCTGGTAACTGTGCAAAGTGAAACTTTGAAGGTGAAAGCGAGGGGAAGCAGAGTGGGTTTCTGTCGAGATTTCAAGATATCACAAATGGTGGAAACTAAATTAGAGAAATCTAATTGAAAAGGGCGGGATACATTAGTTTTTAAAGCATTTTTCCTCCAAGCTATTTCCCGTTTTGTTATATTCTTCCACTCTTCAGCTAGCAGGAAGAAAAATAAACACAAAGATGTGGAAACTATTTCTCTTGTTTCCTCTGAATAACCTGTGCTCCTCAATTAAGAGCTTTAAATTTTATTAAAAACTTATAACACTATATGTGCGCCTTTATTAATCAAGGGGGGGTGGTACTGGACGAGGCACTTTATCTTATGATTGCTGAGTAATTCAGTGAGAAAAGCAGCCCTTTGCGCAGAGAGGTGCTCCCAGAGATGGCTGATGGGGTGGAGTAGAGCTCCATGCACAGCTTCCCCCTGGTCCCGCTGGCACTGTGAATCTTCACTTGCCCAATGCAACGCGAAGATGGTGCAGAAGAAACCTGTTGAGTCAGTATTTTCCTGCTGCGGCTTTGGTAATGGGATGGCGCGCTTTCCAATATGGTGGTAATTAAGTTAACTCTTGTGATTAGGACACGTTTTGTGAAGTTCCCTTCCCTTTTCCCATCCTTGCATCTGAACATGTCTCACTCGATGGGCCCCAGAAGCGTCCTCCATCTTGGCAGCATTGCAGGCGCACGCCTCCCCTCATGGGGCTGTTGCCAACTGCTCATCATCCATTTCAGCAGTGTGGGCTCTGCAGGTGGCTCACGGGTAAAGAGCCCTTGCAGCATCGGCGGTGAAGTATCTCTCTATCTTCAGCATTGGCAGTGCCATAAAATAAATTTGTTCTCTCTCTGGGATTTGAGAAAACCTGAGAATGCTTGATGGCTATGTCTGAAGCGGGGGATGTCAGGATAAGGTCTGGGGACATGTTCCACATGCAGGTTTCTGTCCAGCAGCATGTGGGTGAGCTTCCACAAGCCCTCTACTCCGGATAGTTCGATGTGGACAGCAAGAAATTCACTTGCCCACGTAATCTGGCTGACATAAACCCATGATAACTGCCTTTATAGTTTTTGCATTGATAAAAGCAAATCGGATGAACCAACTGTGTTCCTCTGTAGCATGCCTTCAAACTCGATTGCGAATTTCCAAGCTAAAAATAAAATCAGTTTTGACTATTTTAATACTCTCTGGATGCCATCAAATTAAATGTAATATGTGTGTTTTAATTTAGGGGAGAGCTCCCAAATGCATTGTGCAGTCTGCCTACTACGATGAGTTCCCAGGCCTGACTGGGTATTTTAAAAAGTGTACTGTAAATATTGACTTGAGGTAAAAGTCAGAGAAAAGCAACAGTTTTGTAGGAAAGTGAAGGACAGATGAGAAATTGTTGTCTTCTGCTGCTCTCTGAACAGCCACCCTAAAATATGGAAGAAGAGTCTCTCTGTGTGCCATGGTATCTGATCCTCAATGTAACACGTGGTGGGCTACCCGGCTAAGTACTTCCAAGCCTTTATATTCTAGCCATATGGAGAGTATTTGTTAGGGGGGAATGTGAGGAAAGTAGTTACATGCGAACAAAGACCTGTTTAGCCAAAGCAGGCTGTTAAAATACTGGTTTGCATTGCAATATCCACTATAGAGGCACCTGCGGTTGTCACTCAGGCTGCAGAAATAAGAAGCTTTGGGGATGAGGTGGGGAGGAGGGAATTCAATAGAAGACAAAACATGGGAATTATGTATAATATCAGCAAAACTGAAATGCAGACTCCTTAAAACACAAAAGAATAAAGATCTCGTGCGATACATTCCTGAAAGACATTTATTTTTTGTATTCCGCTGCTGACCCCGGGTTTGGTGCTTTCGCTTGTCCCCAATAGTCTACGTTATGAAGCGCTTCGTTTCTTAAAAGCTGTCAAGATGCTATCTTGGATTGCGAACAGCAGATTTGAAATGATTGTGCTGACTGTCCTGTGCTGAATTAGTGTGAATAAAACTGCATTCCATTACAATAGAGATGTGCAGCTATTATGCTGTTACAAATACATTATGAGCCACCTGATAATATCTTCTGCTATTTTCCACAATTTGTTGCTTTGTTTCTCGTTTTTCTGTTAACTTTCCACTTCATTTTGTACTTTCACCATCATTTTTCTCCCCAGTTTTTCAAGCCCTTCCTGGCAGCTATTGCTCTTTATGTTGCTCTACCAGAAGTGTGTGGGTTTTTTTAACTTCATCAGTTTAATTTGTCTGCAGCTGTACCTCAAATACTTCTCAGTGGATTTTCCACCACTGAATTCCCACCCATTTTCTTTACCTCTTATCATATTGGGAATATGCTGAATATTGGGAATATGTGAATAACACAATAGCTTTTGTGTTGTTGCCTAGTCAGTAGGATCTCATCAGCTGCTCAGATGATGTTCAGCTGGGTTCCGGATACTCTTCAACTTCATCCTTATATATATATTAAGCCTGAACTATTTTGCAATGACGGGGTCCAGGATGGTTTCAGACCTTGCTCATCATCCCATGAGAGCGTTGCTGATGATAAGTGTCTCAGTCCAGGTTTTCAGACTCCTAAACTGTACGATGAAACTCATAACAGTAAGTTCCATCTTGGGCTTGGTGTGACCACTATAATCAGACTGCAACTTTCCGAACAGAATAAATGTGTGCTGAAGGAATTATGAGCTGCTCAGAATATGTATCAGGTATAGCAGATCCGTCAGTTTATGCGGACCGCTTTGCTAACATGCTGATGCACAGAAAAATTACAGGACAGGACCACCACCTCTCTGAAGTGGTCTTGTAAATGCAAGATTTGTTTGCCATTAGTTTTCAGTGAACAAATACCACTCTAGGATATAACTCTGGACTTTAACGCTGTGGATTTACCGAACTGGATAAACATTAAAATCAGTCCTTGCTCCTGAGCTCTGTTCTCACTGCTCCCTCCAACAGGGTCTAATTTGGGGGCCAATGTAATCGCGACTGGGGGCTTTGCTCCTGTTTTCCTGACACCACATTTCTCTGAGACCTGTCAAGCATTTTAAGTAGCACGCACTTTCCCACACTTCTCAATGAATGCTGACATACCTAACTTAAAAGGATTACTTTCTGCTGAGAGGAATTGTAATCCTCTTTTCCTGCTCTGCAAATCCTCTAGTAAGTGAAAAAGAAAGGCCAAGATCTGTTCTGCTGTGCAGGGCAAATCACCATCTCAGAAGGTATAGAAGAAAACAACAAATCTAAGATTTACTTGTGGTCACGCTTGTCCAGGAGCTGTGTCCCTGACTATTAACTCATTGACATCTTCCATCACTATTTTTAGTGCTTTGATATTTTCTGTTTTGGTTTCTAACAGCTGTGTGAATACCCACACAATTGCTACGTGAATGGTGCTCAGGACAAAACGCTTCTCTCCAGGGTATCTACAAAGAGCTACAGATACTGACTTGCCTTAACTTGAACCCAGTTTTTAATATTACGCACTCTGTTATCAAACCTCAGCAACGTGCTTTTAACTTATATACAAAAACTAGTGGTTTTTCAAACTGCCTAAGGTCAATTTGGAGAGTATTTTCAAAAGCTGGCGCCAAAGATGGTGGTGGTGAAGGTTCGCTCTCTGAGGGTGGGATGTCAGTGATACCCAACACAACAACAGAAGCACAAATGTTCCTGCTACCTCGATTTCCACCCATCCATCTCAAAACCCTTCTTCACACGTGATGGTTGTTGCAACAAACCGGCTTGTGGGCGAGGCTGAGGGCAAAGTTTGGGTGATCTTACGCCACCAACTGAAAATGAAACCTCAGGTTATTCTCTTGCCATAGTAGCCTGAATTCTGCCTAAGAGAGCCTCCCGCAGCCTCTCTTACAGTTCCCTTAAAAGACCTGCAAGAGGGAGGAGGTTGCTAATAAAGCCAGCATTGCAGAAAATTTCATTTTCTTGTTTCGTATTGCAAACCAATGTTTTGTTTGCAGTCATTCATAAAGTAGATGAACCAGGATTAGTATCCCCTCCCCTTTTCCATTACACTTATTAGACAGCAAGCTGTGTTTATAACGTGGATGAACAGCAGCTTCCAGTCTCCTAACAAGAGGTATTTTCCTTTCCAGTACACTACTGCTGCAGCAAAAAATCCACACTTCAGATTTATGAGAGGATCCTTGGCTTTCTTCATCTAATTCTGCAAGTCTCGGGTGAGGGTGAACAGCCATGCCCTTTGCTAATTCATCCTAAAATTCCTTGTTGATATTTAGAAGTGTCAAGTGTTTTTATTAATTCTTAGCTGTATTTCAGCCCACTCTGATAGACAGCTGCTTCCCAACGGCCCATGAGGGGGCTGTGTTAGCTTTAGCTAATTCCTCCTTGGGTAAATTCTGCAGCATCAGCAGAACTGGACCATTTCAATAGGATATGAGAAATGCCATTCTCTCCTTTACCTTCCCAGCCATTCATCTAGGAAAAATGAGTTATTGTTTCAGAGAAATGAGCTTTGGATTTTCCCTTCAGAAGGAGTGTTGTTTTGTATCCCACGAGCTAGGATCACCTGGCCTTTCTTCTCCTGCTTTCCATGGATTTAAAAAAAGGCTATGAACATATGGCAATGTCCCATATTATCCACATTCTCTAGGTGTTTCACTTCTGATTCTTTCTCATATGTCATCCTTTTAATTTCTTTCTGAGGCTAATCTGTCAGTTCTGTAAATCTTGCTGAAGTTCATCATCATTAGTAAACTCCAGATTCCCCAAAGTTTGCCCAGCATAAATTTCCTCAAAAAATCTGCTATGTCCATACCAATTGCCAGTCCACTTTGACATTTGGAACTGGTGGAGCAATCTGCTCTGACTTCTCGTACCCAACAAAGCCTTTGTATCAGCTCTTTTCTTGTATGAAAGATCCCTCTTCACGACTTCTCGGGATACTCCAGGCTGCTGTTTTCATTGCTTTTGGCAAGCTCAGTTTCAGTTTCAGTTTCAAATACATTAGTCAATATTTGAGTTTTTCAAGTACTTCTACCAGCTGACATAAGAGTTTCTTCAACTCAGTTACATCTTGACTCTGGGTTTTTCTCCTGGGCTTCTGGATCTCCCTTGGAAATCACCTGAATGATTTAAGCAATGAGTTGAAAGCACAGGGAATCACAGCTTGTTTCATTCAGAAGCAGAAAATGAAAGTATGTGCTAGGTATTTCTTTGGTGCATTCCAGTTTACTTACAATGTGCTTAAAGACCCTTTTCTGAAATAAAACAGGAAAAAGAAAAAAAATGGACTATTCCATCCTATCCAGTTGTCTACCCAAATCTAGGGTTCACTTTCGATCTTTTAGCTTCCGTTCAGGCCATGTGTCCTCACTGGTTTCTACTTCTGAAACCACTTGACATCTCAGTCCTGTGTTTTTATTTAGATTCCTGGGAAAGCCTCTCTTCTGTCCTCCGAGATAATTTTTGCACTGGCATTTCATATGGCCTGCACCTTGGCAGCTGGCGTCTATTGCGTTAGCTCATTTAATCCATAAAAGGCTTAATCACTTCTTTTACATAGCATGCCTAGGATCCAGCTAGTGGACCCATCAGCTTCAACCTGTATTAGACACACTTGTTAGCAGCTAACAGTAAGTTTCAGCAACACATACGGTGTCACTTGCCATGTGGGTTTGCCTAAGAATATCCCATTTCTACACCAGTGCTGAGAGTACAGTGAAAGGAGAAAGGAAGATTGTTGTTTGCTGTCCAGGTAGTTTAAATTTCAGGTGAAGGAGGCGGTGTCTCCATTCTGCAATCTGCCCTTTTCCTTCTTCTGAACCGACCCCCTTTGGGAGCTCACACAGGGAAAATCTCTAAAGTATGCAAGCAGTAATGTAATATTACAAGTGGCACTGCCCAGCAAATAACAATTAATAAACGGGTATACAGGACCACAAGGGTAGAGGACGCAAAGAGAGAGTGTAACGCACTGTGAGGTAGAAGTGTCAGATTTTGCCTTGCTGTGACCCAGAGCTTCGTGCCATCTGGATTCTCCCAAAAATCCAAATTATATAATGTCTCACTGCTTTCTGCAGGCAGTAAACTGAAAGTGGAATTAACTTATTACCAGGAGCTGCTAACAGTGTGCCATTTACTGAATCTTTGCAGCAGGAGGAAAAGGAGCCAAAACAACATGCCAGAGTGGATTGGACAAAGTGCAAACAGAAGCTGGAAAGTCGGGAACAGCAGCACAGATCTGGAGGTGAGGAGAACTGGGAGATGGAAGCACAGAAGCAGAGAACAGGCTCCTGCACCCTTTGCCTCCTCCTCTCTGGCAGCCAAAGTGACACATCCCTTGGGATATCCAGAGAGGATTCAAGCCTAGGCCTGAACATGCCACCACCTTTCTACCTTGCTACGGCAGCCAGCTGGAAACTCATGCTAGATGCCGCGCTGCCGTGTCTCAGAGGGGGTGACATGAGACGAGAGGTTCCCAGGACACCCAGCTTCCCCTGCCAGTGGGAGAGAAGGGTGACCAGGATAGTGACAGTCTGCCCCATGGGCCATGGCACTCTGCTGTCCCAGGTCTCAAATGTCTTAGGTAATGCATTGCTTTTGCCCATTTGCCTGTGCTTTTTTTTCTGGCAGCTGGGCTATGCCTCCATAAATGCCTCTGCGTGTGAGAGACAGTCTCTTAGAGAAATTGTTTTATTACTGGTTCACATTTAATTCTAGCAACTGGGACTAAGGTGACTACACTCATTAGTGAGAAATTCTAGCCCTCCCCTGATTTTTAATTTTCCTAAATTAATTTACACAGAGCGCAAAAGCGGTGCTTATGCTAAGGCACCTTCTCCTCATAGCCCAGTCTTGTGGAACAGCCTTGGTTCTCCAGTTCTGCTTGATGTAGTCTAAATTCTTGAGGTGCATTCACAGCCTGCTGGCCCTGGTCTAGAAAAGCAGCATCGTTAGCACTTTCCCCTTTTCCTCCCATAGATTGGGCAGGATCGTCAACTGACGTTCTGCCAGCACCACACATCTGCTCGGGGCATCGTAAAACCTTCAGCCGGATGTTTGCAATTCCATCTGATCATCATGCCTCAAAGAATTAAATGGTAGAAGCCTACAAACATGTAAAGAAACTGTGTCTCAGGTACCATTTCCTGGCACTTGGAAGCTGCAAATGGGTATGTGTCCATATAATTCTCTCAACCCTCTGCCAACACCTGTACAGCATCGGAGCGAGGTCCTTTCCTGCTGGCGTAACAGGCTCCTGTGTGCCCTCAGTGGCCCTATTACAGCTCACCGAAAGCCTGCAATTATTTTGGGAACACTGCTCTTCTTTTGCCACCTGCAAATGAACCGAAGCAATAACTCCCCCCAGCAACCATCCATAACTATAGGTTTAGCGGTTGACTTGCCACTTCTGAACTGATGAGCGAGAGACCTGTAACAATCTGACCAGACACCTTCTACTTCTGACCCTTTCCACCCAAGTCTGTTAGATCCATGTGGGCCAAAACAAGCTCGTCATGCAGCTCCAGAAGTACCACCTACTCATGCAAAATGTCTAGGGTCATTGTCAGGCATCCCGTGTCTCGCTGTCTGTGGCTGCAGTGTGACGGGCTTTCCTGTCGGTGAGGAGTATTGCCTACATCTCCAGCTCAGCAAGGAATCATATGCCCTCCCTAAGGAAGAGTTAGCTGAAACCATAGCACTGAAAAAGTGTTTGCCACCATCTCTTGTGCCTTGTCACTGGAGAGAATGAGACTCATGCCAGCGCTCAGTGTCTGGTAGACCCAACCGCCTGTGTTGGATCTGTCTATGTTTTGTCACTGGTTGGAGCACAGATTGCAAACACAGGGCTAGAGAGTGCCAAAGTGGAATTAGCTTATGCGAATGAAGTTTTTTCCTGGGGTTTATCCACCCTTCAGCTTCTAAAGGAGCAGATAAGTTTTCTCAGCAACGCACAGGAAAAATTATAAAGTAGCAGTGCATTTCACTAGAAACACAGGGTCTGGGAAATAGATGTCCGCATGCTTTTATAGTTAACCATGTCATACTCCTTCATTTAATATGCTGATTGAACCTCACCATAAAAGGATTTTCAGCACCATCTTCCTAAAATAGTTTAAAAATCTCACAGCTTTCTTGGGAAGGAGTACCTGCCTCCCAGCAGCATGTTAGAGATTTTTATCCTTTGCATTTAAAAGTTGCACAGGTCAAGAGAATTTATGTTCTACTGTAGAAAACCTGGAAAACGTTGTCTGCTAAAAAAATTAATTTAAGTCCAGCTTAAATCCAGCCCATGGTGCTGTAAGTGCCTCCAGCGATCGCTTCAAATCACTTTAAAGTTGAATCAAAAAGCTCTTACAAAAACACATCAAATTTCTTTGTTGTTCTAACAATGTTTTAGGAGTAAGTTTTGGAAGATGCTAGCAGCACTGAATGCAAGAAGCCCAGACCCCTGCAAGAGCCTGCGCTGTACCTAATCAGTACCTGGTGTTGGATGCTAGCAGGTAATTCTGTCCCTCACAGTCTAAGAGAAGATATACGTAGATACAATAATTAATAAGTGGGAATGAGAGGAAGAGTCACAGGTTCAAGAAATGTCCTGATTGCCTTTGTGCTCCCAAACCACCGTGATTTCCTTTTGGGGGCAAGGAGAGGATGTGAGGTACAAGGGAAATCTTTTGATACATCTATCACATTGCATCTGACTTCCTTTCAATCCCAAGCACTAGGTACCTAACCTAGGGCACAACTGCTGTTCACACTGCTGACTTTGTTGGTGGGCACGATCCTGTAGAAAAATTTGTGGGTAATTTCTTTGACCAAAACAAAGGAGTGCAGTGGGACTCTCCACCTTGTCTTATAAATCACAAAACCAAACTCCCCTTGATTTGTTGTGTTTTAAAAATCTTTTCCTGCCAAATCAATATAGCACTACATCTCAAGGAAGTCAAGAAGTAAAATAGGGTCTAGTATAGGAATAACCCCTTTCCTTTCTTTTTATTTTTATGTATTGATAACTAGAATTATCCTCTCCACTGCACCAGTCGAAAGATGCTCTAGATCAAACCCTATCTTCAGTAAATTTAAACAGTTAATCCATTAGTCCAAAGACTTATGGGCATATCTATTAGAGAGAGATAGGCTTATACTACCATATAATTAGGAGAGTACTCTATATTTAAGTGTCTTTATGTCATTTGTTAAGGTAACTTCTTTTTTTCAGTTGTTGTAGGAGTGAACTCGTTACAAATAAAGCTTGCTCCACGCTTCGGAGGAGTGTAAGGCGGTAATTAAGTGAGTTGTACACACCTCTCACCTGCCCTTACCAGAAGTAGAGTTCAAAGGATTGTTGAGGGAAAGGCCATGTCCCCTGCAAAACCGTGGTGCCCAGACTCCCTGTGCTTTTCTAGCAAACCCCTTCCTCGTGTCTCCTGCAAAGTAGCTATCATCCAGATTTCGAAAAAAGAATACATCCCCTTCAATGGAAGAGATGCAATCGGGGATGCGATCTGCAAGGTTTGCAGAATCAAGAGGCGTCATGACCTCCTTTATGCTCCTGAACCACAAAGTTTTCCACCATAGGAGCAAACGCTGGATGGATAGCACAGGGGAAGCTTTTTGATCCTGCCTATCTTTTTCCACCATTAATAACGCTCAGTTGTCCCCAGTGACCCCTCTCCTGTATGCACACACATTACACTGAATGTATTTTTGATCAATTCATAAGGCAGCAGGTACCAGCAGAGTCTAGTACAGAGAGGAACAGACAGGAAGGGTAACAGTTTGAGAGAGATTAAAACACAAGCAAAAATCCAAAGAGAACAGTTATGTATGCTTGGTGGTTGGCTCATGCTTTGCCTACGTGTTACAGCATTACATCTGTCAGGTTAGTTAGAGAGCTCCTCGTGACAGCGACAATACCTCCTACATGTTTAAACAGAGCCTAATAAGATAAGGCCTCGAAGCAACTGGCAACACAGTTAAAAACCATATATCCAGCTTGGTTGACAGCACATGGAGAGACAGATCACTGTGCTTAGATTTCTTTCAGGAAGCTCCCGTTACAAAAGTGGCAGATCAGTCACCAAACCCACCAAATCCCTCAGGAAAGAACATGAGCCCTTTGCTAACATGCCACAGCGAACAGCAATGAGAGCCTGAAATTTTTCCATGGGGAAGCATGCCTTGAAAAGCGTGCTTGGCCCATCTCCAGAACAGGCTCTGCACCTACTCTGCTTGAAGAAAGCGAGGACCCAGGTGATGGCTGAGGAACAAACACTTCTACCGTCTTTGTGGAACCCAAACACTTGGCCGACATCAAATATTTATGCTCAAATATTACGTCCCTTGGAAACAGGCAGGAACACAAAGAAAAGAAAGATTAACTATTTCCCTGTAGTCACATACAGAATGCAAGAATGAGGGCAGGTTTGTATGAGCACTAGCTCTTTGCCTTTCCCTCCTTTCCTTATGCAGCTTTGATCTGGTTCCAGCTTGGCTTGCCCTCCTCTGTGCAGCTGGCAGGGCACTAGCTCACTCCCTTGGTAGATGTGAAAGAAGCGGGGGCCGGCCTGGCCTGACTGTTTTTTCCCTCCTCTCTCCACTGATCACCTCCCCCCTGCAGTAACGCATCAGCCCAGTGCCCCTTCCCCTTCTGCTCTCATGGGTTCTTGGCGGCATTTCTGCTTCCATCATCGGGAGGGTAACAGCTGGACTGGGAAAGTGGGACTTTGGCAGATTGAGAAGAAGCTGAGTTCTCACATCCCAGCAAAGAGGCGGTGGTGACAGCCACAGCAGAGGCAATACATCTCCTCAAAATGGTTTGGCACCGGCAAAACTGTGATTTGAGGAAACTTGAGTTTGTCTGCTGGGGTTGTCCTCGCTCACAGGAGAGCCTGTCAGGAAGATTCCTTCAAGATGGCTGAGGGATGGGGCAACTGTCACTGCTGCGTATATTTTCCCTCAGGTCTTTGCAGTGCTAAGGTGCGTTTTTTTACAGCAAATCTTGTTGAGCAGTGAGGGCACAAGATGGTCGCCAATCGCAAAGTATGTCATGCCTGCCTAAGACGTTCAGCACAGTCCAAAGCAGCACAAGTTCCAGCTCTGCTGGAAGAGAACAGGGTTGTGTGTGTGCAACCTACCAAATGCAGGAAAACAAAAGATTCTTTTAGCAGGATATTGAATAGATTAGGAGGCATGAAGATTTATATTGGCCTAAACATAAGCATGTTGCTAAAAGTAAAGTTTCGCTAGTATTTTGACAGAGAGCCTTCAAGAGTCTATCTGACTGGCCATCTCTTGAATTCATGTACTCCAGCCATGACCTGCATCATCCGCCTCCTGGCCATTTCTGGGTGAGTTTCCCTAGTTTGCTGAAGGGCATGTCTTCTTTTCAGGAAGCTTCATGTTTTATGTGCTTTTGATACCCCGAAGAAGGGATGGTGCATTGCAGTCACAACCACCAGTTGTTGCATCTCCCAAGCGATGGCCATTTTGTAAGCTGCTCTCCTGGCAGGGGGCTAGGTAGGAAGAATACCTTCACGGCTCTTACTAGCATGCTGTACCTCCAGCATTATTACTGCACAAGTGTTTTACTGTGAAAAAACAAACCAGTTGTCCAGAAAGCAGTTCTGTACCTGTACTTTAATGCCTGTACTTTGCACTGGAACATGGTTTATAGAGAAATAGGAGCAAAATGTATTTGCTTATTCAGTCTAGCGGGCACCTACCTTGAGCCAAACCAATAAAACACACTTTTTAAAAAGCTTTTTGCTTCCTGTAGAATACCTCTTTGTTTGACATCATTGTTTGGCAAATAGGAAAAGGCTTATCTCTCCTTCCCAGAAACTACTGCGGCTATAGAACAGCTCCAGAAACTTGTCAGTCTTTGCTAAGGAAAAAATTACTGGTTTAACAGCCCTTGCCAGGAAATTATCTGAACCTTCAGAAAGAGAGAAGGTGTAAAAATTAGTTCACTAGGCTATGCAATTCTTTCCTGGTTTTTAGTGCTCAGTTCCAATTCAAGGATCTTATCAGGTGTATTTTCAAAGGGAAACTACAGTAACTTTTAGCATTAGAGCATTCCCATATCAGATATTTCTTGGTTAGCTGCAAAATTAGCATTTACCCTTCCAGTGCAAAATGTGCCGTATTTTTATTTCATTAATTTGTAACTAAAATTTAAGCAAGTATGTCTGGTTTTTAGCAGATGGAGGCAAAGGCATAGCTTCAACCCTAGTTACGGTTTTGTTTAACCCCCTCCAGAGAAACAGAGTTACCGTGCATTAATATACAGCCTTTCACCACCAGACTGTTAGTGTACATTATGGACTAATAATAATAATTATATTGTCAAACAATTCAAACTGTGTAACAATACAAGCTTCTCTGAAATGTGAAGCGCTATAGGTAATGAAACCTACTTTTCTTTATACAGTCAGCTCAAACCTCTTTTTGAGCAATCTAGTGTTAAATAAATAATGGACCTGGTTGCCCCCTCCTCCAGGAGAAACCATAGGAGGGAGAAGAGTGGGAGGAAATATCCAGGATATTTTGCTTTGTCGAGACTGTGCTTAAGTTTTTTCCTGATGGTGGAGTTGCTCATTCCCTATGACTCCCTCTCCTCCCATGCATGCGAATGGGAGGTATAAGAAGACACCCCACCTGCAGGAGCTTTTGGTCTCAGGCAGGCCGGGAGAGGATGGGTGGGCTTTTCTTGGCATGGCTGTTGTGCTTGTGGTTCATTGGGCACGCAAAGGACACAGGGCGTCTCTGCTACAGCAGTGGTTGTTCTTCTTTGTGGGACCAAGGGGTTTGACAGCTAAGCGTTGCATCCTCTTGGCTCTGGGTTGTGCCCCAAGCTCTGTAATAGGACAGGGACCCTGTTTTGACTTGAGTGTTAGTTACCTTCTAGAGCACAGTGTTGCATTTCTCTATGCCACCAATCAACCCAGTGTAGCTAGGTGACTTGTTCTCCCTAACACTTTCTGTTAATTCAGTCCTGTGTGGAAAACTAGAGCAGTGAGAGTAGGTGAAGCCCAAAGACTCCAGCAATTTCCATACAGGAGCAGCTGAAGGAATCTGGTACATGTTTTCCTGATTCTGAGCATACGCTCATGCAGAGTTAGTGCTATGACCAGAAGACACAGGGCGCAGTGAGGCAACAGGCTTGCAGGTGAGTGCTGGAAGAGGCTTTGTCGGTAGCTCCTCGTTTCCCACTTTTTGTTCAGAAGTTTTTTTCCCAGAGGTGAAATGCTGCAATAGTTATAGTCCATGCCAGCTCCCATAAGCTGCTGCAGTCAAAGGGGTGACTCTGCCCTGGACCCGGGTGGGAGCACATGCAGGATCTGCAACAGCGGCTGCCAGGATGACAACCTTCAGCAGCGATGCAGTAACAAACAGGCAGAGACAAGAATGTCTTAAGCTGCATCTGCTGTCTCAGACACTGACTGTGATTGAGGACACTAGGGAAAGTAGACACATGCAGACAACGATGAGGGTATAGAGACGGGGAAGGTAATCTGTTCATCCTCCTCATGCCTTGTGGAGTGGCCAATGTCGGATGCAAACCTGCTCTTCCAGGTCAAAGCCACACGTGGAAGGTGTGGTACAAAACCCAGAAGATTCAACTCCTTTTTCCACAGACATTCCTTAACCTTTTCCCCATGAAACCTCCCTCTCAAGTGCACCCGGGTAAACTTGCCCCCACCACGCAGGGAGAAATGTCCTGGCGCCTGCCTTTGGTTTTTGCTTCACCGGCTTCAGTCTTCAAACTCGCCTGAGACAAACTTCCCAGGGAGGAGGATAAAGGCAAGCCAGACTTGCTGGGGATCTCCCGCTCTCCGCTTGCTGCAGGCGAGAGGGAGCCCGCAGCCGCCGCGGCCGGGCTCTCGCCACCCCGGGGCGGGCTGCGGGCTGCGGGCGGTTGGGTGCTGCAATGGTGCCATCTCCTGGAAGGAACCCAAAGAGCAGGGCCTGGCCCGGGCCTCGGGTGGTGGGTGAGTGTCCCGGCTTGGGCTGGGACAGAACCAGTTTTCTTTTAGTGACTTTACTTTTTAGTCAAGTCTCTTCTGAGAAGCTGCGCTCTCTGAAATGTTTTTCCAGACAGTAGCTGCTTCTAGCAGTGATAAGGCTCGGTGTTCATAGTTAGTGCTGGAACATCGGTAGGAATGGTGTGCAGAGAGGCTCTTGCTTATAGTTATCCCTGTGGAGACCAAGGTCAATGCTTGCTTCTGCTGATTTGCTAATGTGCCGGAAATGAAAGAGTGGAGAGAGAAGGGATCAGACCTGTGACCCTGCGGCGGGGAGGAGTGGGTCGGACAGGTGACCCAAACGTGACCAAACGGAGTGTTCCATCCCATACGCGTCATACTGGGTGTAAAGCTGAGGGATCACGAGGGTCACTCTCCCGTCTTCTGTGGCCGGTGTCCAAGGAGGACTCTGTCCGATTCTGCTGCCTTCGATCCCGATCCGCGCATTCCTGAATCCAGCTCCTGCCTGCTGCTGAGTACAGTCCGGGACTTTTCCAGGGCGTGCCCTGCAGTGTCTGGGTGATTGGGCTTGATATTAGTTTTGTATATATTTGCATATATTTTATCATTATTATTTTTCCTGTTATTACAATACATTACTATTGTAGTTAGATTAAAGCTGTTTTAACTTTTCCAACCAATAAGTCTCTTTCCTATTTCTCTTTCCCCCCCTTTTGGGGGACAGAGGGGGTTAACAAAGAGCATCTGTCTTCCATTTAATAGCCAGCCCAGCTTTAAACTGTGACAGCGAGTGCGCCAGAGGTTGTCCTCACTGCCACAGCACTAGGTGTGTGGAGAACCGGCCTGCTAGAGGGCAGGGGGGCTCAGTGGGTGCCAGGGAGTGCATGTCCTGGGGGGCTTGGTGATGCTAGAAATGGCAGAGTGTAGGGCCGGGGGGGCACACGGAAAGTGTTAGCCAAGCCACATCCCAGGGGTGAACAGGCCGGGTTCACCAGCCTGAAACTTTACTGAAACTCTTGTGAGGAAGCCTTGGATCTGAGATGCTCAGCTGAAAAACCCTCACAGCTGAACTCCTCTGTGGTTTGCTGGTGTAAATCCTTGGGTTTTGCTAGAATGGGTCCTGTGAAACTGAGAGGCGAGCTAGGCCCAGAGCAGGCCACTGGATTCTAATTCATCACACTGAAAATCTGGCTAAGCCATCCCAGCCAGGGCTGAGAGCTTTGGGTAAGGAGAGAAGAGGTCCCTCGTACCTGGCCTCTGGTCCCTGAACTACTTCTTCCCCCTCTCTGAGTTACCTGTTTCCATAGCAATACTGCTTCAGCAAAGGATGGAAAGCCTTCAAGTAGTGGTCAAACTAGGCAAACTTTCACTGTGTTCTTCCCAAAGCTGAGCAGATAGAACAGTGATTAGTACTAAGGCAAGAAAATAACTGGGATCTAAAACATTCCCAAGAAAAAAATAAAAATCACAGAAAACCAGAGACCTATTAGTCCATTCTGTCTGGCCCCCAGCAGTCAGAGAAACAATGAGCAACAATTTGTCCCATAGCCCACTGTACTGTGCTGTATGGGTCCAGATTCTCCTCCTACTTGTGTTGGTACAAATCAAGAAGCCAGTGGAGTTACACAGGTATAAAACAGGCATTATCAGTTCCTGGGTCTCTTTAAATATTACTGAGCCCTACTGCTGATTCTTCTTTGTTTGCCTGTTAGAAATGATTATTTAAAAGGCGCATGCATTTATCCATAGCACACTGTATCATGCGAACATGTTCTTTTACTGGCTTTGATCTTTCTTTTTACTTTTATTATTTCTTTGAAGAAATGTGGGATTATTACCTCAATCTAGCCAGCTGACCTGCTGGGGCTCCCTTTGCTACATCAGGGGTTTCTCTTTTTTCTAATCCTCTCTTTATGGATAATACTTCTCTGCCTTCTAACGACTCTTGGCTAAGGAGCATATTTGGTTATTACTACCTGTTGTTTAGAAATTCATTTTATTTGGTGTAGGTGTTGCTAATTGTTTGCTAATGAAAACCTTACAATTAATGTGGTCAGGATTATGCTGGTCTTTGTGGCAATTAACCCTTTATCCCTATCTGTTCTGATTTAGATTTCCCTATGCACTTTTCAGTTTTTAAATATCAAGCATAATTCTATTTTTTGGAGCCCAAGGTAGAGGTTTTTCTGCACCTTCAAGTAGCATAGGGAACACTTACTTCCCATGAGAGATTTCAAAAAAGGCAGAAGTTGGCATTTTGTAGTCTACAAAATGTTTGTATATGCAAATATGGTGATGTCCAAGGTAAGTCCTGGACCAAAATGTGTGGGACTAACCTACAGCTTAGGGCAAGGAATGGAGATCATTCTGTTTTACAGAAATGTGAATAATCTCAAGGCAGGGAAAACTGTATACTTTTCAGGACTCTTTGGATTCCTCTGTGTTACATGCTGTTTAGATGCTCTATGTATCCCCTTTACACACAGAGAATGAAGAATAAGACCCACTTTGAAGAATTTACAGTTTAAAAAGACAAAGGCAGATCAACGGCATTAAGAAGACAAAGAACAACAGCTGCACAATGTAATAAAAATACAAAGCTTGTCTGTTACCATTCCCTCCTCCCCCTCTGTGCCATTACTTCAGCCAGACCTTATATCTCACGTGTTGCCTCACAGCCACCTTATCAAGAGGATAACGGATTCAGGCAGGTGACACTCCATCCAGCCCACATGCCATCCAAACTACAGGATCTCTGAATATTGAAATGTGTACCAAGACTGGGGCCTTCAGGAGGAAAGTGTGGTACAGGACACATCTCCTCAGGAAAAGATGCCCAAGAAGCAGCACTTCCTTCTCTGTCCATGCTTTGGAGAGTGGACTTTTGCCCCCACTTCCAAACTCTCAGAAAAAGGATGAAACTCTGGCAGCACAAAGAGGAACCTGCCTCTGCCACTCTCACTCCCTCGCTTAGGAAGGGAGAGGGGAAGGAGCCAACAGCTAACATGGGTCCAGGTGCATGGCAGTGCCCTGTGTAGGGAATGCAGCAGCCAAAGCCCTGGACCTTCAGCCTGGAAAACCCAGGGGACTCTTGCTGATTCATAAATCTGACTTCTGGCTCTGCTGAGGGCAATCACAACTCATCTCAGGCTACAGATCTTTCCCACACTGAGGAGCCTCAGGCTTTTTTGAATAAATTTTACCTCAAACAAGATTTTTTTTAAAGAACTGAGCCTGAGTGTCTTCATACTCTGAAGTATGTCCAGTTTGAATACCATGGCTGAGAACAGTCCTTAACTTCATGCTTTCATAGAATGGTAGGGCTTGGAAGGGACCTCTAGAGATCATCTAGTCCAATATATTGCATTAGCTGTTGGCATGTGATGAAGAATTCAGTGCTCTAAGTGACCAAAGTAAAACCAGGAGTGCTCCATTATTGCTGCAGATAACAGCTGGGACAAGCAAGGGAGAAATTAATATTGAAAAAAGAGAAGGAGAGGCTTGTATCTTAAAGGTCTAGACAGCTTTTTTTTGTTTGCTTCAGTATCATCCTAGTTGGTGAATACCAATGTGCTTTAACTTTTTCATCAGTCTAGACCATCCTCTGACAGCCAAGGCATTATGATATATCACCACGATATTATTCATCCGATCTCTCCATAATAAAAATATAAATGTCTTTATTATTTTTTCCAGTCACCATTGCCAATTTTGCAGGGTGCCAGACAACTGTGCTACTGTGAGACTCATGGCACCTGGCCAGTCTTGTGTAATCATATTATTCCTTTGCTCATTTAGGTTCAAAGCAAAACCAGGTTGGCACTAGCTTTTCAAAGCTGGCTTCAACACATACTCATTTCTTTGAGCAACCAGGGAGCAGAAGAGGAAAAAAGAAGGGTAGGAGGACTGAGGCAAACCAGGAGTAAAACTGCCCAGAGAGCAGCATCTCAGCTTGCTCAAGTTACGTTTCTGCTACCACTCTGGGAGAGTGAGGGAGTGAGAAAAAACAGGTAAACTGGATAATAGAACCGACCTGAGCCGCTGCTGTGACAGACTGGGTGATGCTCCTCATCCTCTCCCCATACAGCTCATGCATTTTTGGCTCAGGTAAAGGCACAACATCAGCACAGGTCCAGGATGAGCCAAGCTGCATGTTCTCTGCTCACACCAGGCTTAAGACCCTTCTCAGAAGCAGGATTGCAAAGTGGTAAGAGCCATGTGGCTCCAGCCCAGTCAGTGCTGAGGCTGCCCTGAGCCACCCCACCAGACTCAAGCACTGGCAAAGCTTCTTATCTTGGGCTTGATACCACACAACGGCAGGTGACTGCTGGATTCAGCAACAGCACTGTGGTATTTGCACAGCAGTCTCAGACATAGGTTAATGTGTCTGACTGGACTCAGGCTGCTTTGCCTAGAGTCATCACCCGCACCCATGAGTAAGCCATTGTCAACTAAANGAGTGTCTTCATACTCTGAAGTATGTCCAGTTTGAATACCATGGCTGAGAACAGTCCTTAACTTCATGCTTTCATAGAATGGTAGGGCTTGGAAGGGACCTCTAGAGATCATCTAGTCCAATATATTGCATTAGCTGTTGGCATGTGATGAAGAATTCAGTGCTCTAAGTGACCAAAGTAAAACCAGGAGTGCTCCATTATTGCTGCAGATAACAGCTGGGACAAGCAAGGGAGAAATTAATATTGAAAAAAGAGAAGGAGAGGCTTGTATCTTAAAGGTCTAGACAGCTTTTTTTTGTTTGCTTCAGTATCATCCTAGTTGGTGAATACCAATGTGCTTTAACTTTTTCATCAGTCTAGACCATCCTCTGACAGCCAAGGCATTATGATATATCACCACGATATTATTCATCCGATCTCTCCATAATAAAAATATAAATGTCTTTATTATTTTTTCCAGTCACCATTGCCAATTTTGCAGGGTGCCAGACAACTGTGCTACTGTGAGACTCATGGCACCTGGCCAGTCTTGTGTAATCATATTATTCCTTTGCTCATTTAGGTTCAAAGCAAAACCAGGTTGGCACTAGCTTTTCAAAGCTGGCTTCAACACATACTCATTTCTTTGAGCAACCAGGGAGCAGAAGAGGAAAAAAGAAGGGTAGGAGGACTGAGGCAAACCAGGAGTAAAACTGCCCAGAGAGCAGCATCTCAGCTTGCTCAAGTTACGTTTCTGCTACCACTCTGGGAGAGTGAGGGAGTGAGAAAAAACAGGTAAACTGGATAATAGAACCGACCTGAGCCGCTGCTGTGACAGACTGGGTGATGCTCCTCATCCTCTCCCCATACAGCTCATGCATTTTTGGCTCAGGTAAAGGCACAACATCAGCACAGGTCCAGGACGAGCCAAGCTGCATGTTCTCTGCTCACACCAGGCTTAAGACCCTTCTCAGAAGCAGGATTGCAAAGTGGTAAGAGCCATGTGGCTCCAGCCCAGTCAGTGCTGAGGCTGCCCTGAGCCACCCCACCAGACTCAAGCACTGGCAAAGCTTCTTATCTTGGGCTTGATACCACACAACGGCAGGTGACTGCTGGATTCAGCAACAGCACTGTGGTATTTGCACAGCAGTCTCAGACATAGGTTAATGTGTCTGACTGGACTCAGGCTGCTTTGCCTAGAGTCATCACCCGCACCCATGAGTAAGCCATTGTCAACTAAAATAGTTAAAAGTGTAGGATGGGACACACTTGTTAGCATGAATATAATCCACTTATTTGGAGTCAGAAAGGCTTTTAAAATCTGGGTAGAAGTTTTCTTTCATCTTTCTCTCCTTTCCTCACCATCTTCAAAACATTTCTCTTGCTGTTCTGCCCATTCAGCTCTTCATTACTGGGGGCAGATTCTTCTCCTGTCTTCAGCCCAGCTCATGGCAGCACAGTTTCAGGGTAAGCTTTGGAAACCAGACAGCTATCACTACTGCCAGCAAGCTCTGAGACCAGACAAACATCCTGTTTCAGTCTAACTGCTTGTAAGAGCAGAGGGCTTCAAAGGGCTCGTGGTTTTTTTTTTCTTACAGCTCGGGCCTCTTCACTAAGCTCAGCTGCAGACTGAGCGTGTCTGACAAACACCTGCAGCTGTGACAGCTCAGTGAAAGATAACCAGCTCGTCTTTTTGATGCAGACTTGTGTTGGAAGACAAGGGAAAACTCAGTGTAATGGCAGGGAGAAAACAGTATTGCAGAGAGCCAGAGGCAAAAGGCCAGCATGAGGCTTGGGTTTTGCTTTTGTTCCTAAAGATTACTGAAGCAACAAATTCTGTACGTAGGGGGTTAGTTCAGGCCTAGCTTGCATACAGTCCTGTATTTTTGAAACTGTTTGCCTGGATGGTAATTTTGGCATGTGAAACTTGTCTCCTTCCTCACCCCAGCAAAGCTCAAGATAGATTTGGTTACCTCATCTCACCAGCTATACTTCTATGCACATACACTAGTTTTCTTGCATTAGAAATTAGTTGTTCATTTTTACCAAGGCAGAATCTTGCTGGCAGGATGCTGAAATCTTTAGGGGTTTGGGTTATTGTTTCTCTTTTTTTTAAGAACCTAGCTTAAAGTTGTGATATGCTCTGCAAGGTTTAACATAAATGCCTCAAATTCCATCACAGTACCACATAATTTCTTCTAGCTTAAGACAGTTCTGTAGTGTCCCTTATCATAGCAAAAGCTGCTACTTTAGCAGGAGTTCGTATGATATCCTTCTGGCTCAGAGAATATGTCCAAAATATTTTTGTTTGGATGCTCTCACAGTGCATTTTTCTGGATTTAACTTGAGTCCTTCTTTTTCGTGATTGATGGTGCGGTGCAGAGCAGATTGTGTCATATTTTACCTTATTCTGCCAGACCTGAATTCTCATCTGCAGCTTCTACAAGTCCACAGATGTCCAAAGAAGTATAATCCACTTCTTTGAGCATGCGTTAGACCTGAGACACATGACCAGTGAAATCCATGAAGCTTCAGTCCAAAGTCTGTCATTCACATGTTCTTATAAAGATCTATTAACACCTTACCCAAGCACTCTTCTGTGAAGTTTGAAGATGTTAGATGACTGTGAAGTGCATTTACTCATTCTTTTTTTACCCTAACTCAAGAATTTTGCAGAGCAACATTTTGGGATGTTCCTTGGGAGGTCCTTACATGGTTCTACACCTGAAACTGAGAAAGATTTGTCCCAGTCACTGTACTGCGGACCTCATCCTTACAGAAAAAAATGTCATTTGGATCTCAGGAGTTGTCAAAGATGTTCCTGAACTTTGGGATTACATTTGAGCTAGTAAGTGCCTTGAAGATGAAATCCTGTGACTTTGAATTTTACTTGGGCAGAGCACTGCAGAGTACGTAGGACAGGGTACTTAGGATGTTGGCAAGGAGGTGCTGGTAGTCTTTTGTGTTAGGTCAACGTTTCTTATGGGTCAGTTCGCTGCTTCAGCAAAGTTGGCAGTGTCATTACGTTATCTGCCTTCATAATCACCTCTTTTTTCAAGGGTCTTTTCTTAACCTTTTGCTCATGTTGTAACACTGTGGCAGTGAGTTGTCTATATTTTGGGATTTGCTACAGTAGCAAATTTAATCTTGTGTACTCTAGAGGAACTATCCTAATACATGAAACAGTACATTTTTCCATTAGGTCATTTGTCTTCAATCTTGCTGAGTTATCACTATTTATTTGTTCTCATGAGTATCAGCCCTTCTTTGAAACCAAGCATCGGTGGAATTTGTCTTACAATGGAAGACTTTTAAAACACTGCATATTTTGTTTCAGTACGAGTTCCTAAATATACAATGGGCCTCAAAATGCAGAAAATAACGAAAAATATGGAATCATAGAATACTGAGTTGGAAGGGATCTCAAGGATCCAACCTTTCTTGGCAAAAGCACAGTCTAGACAAGATGGCCCAGCACCCTGTCCAGCTGAACCTTAAAAGTGTCCAAGTTGGGGAATCCACCACTTCACTAGGGAGACTGTTCCAAAGGCTGGGTGTTCTCATTGTGAGAAATTTTCCTCTTGTGTCCAATCAGAATCTCCCCAGGAGTAACTTGTACCCATTACCCCTTGTCTTTTCTATGTGACTCCTTGTAAAAAAGGAGTCTCAATCTTCTTTGTAGCCACTCTTTAAGTACTGGATCATGGTGATGAGGTCTCCTCTAAGCCTTCTTTTCTCAAGGCTGAACACACCCAGTTCGCTCAGCCTTTCCTCATATGGCAGGCTTCCTAGTCCTTTGATCAGCTTTGTGTCCGATCTCTGGACCCTCTCCAGCCTGTCCACATCTTTTTTCTATAGTGGGGACCAAAACTGAACATGGTGTTTCAGGTGTGGCCTGACACGCGCTGACTAGAGTGGGATAGTGACTTCTGTATCTCTGCTGGTGATGCCCTTGTTGATGCAGCCCAGCATCCTGCCGGCTTTCTTTGATGCAGCACCACACTCATTCTTATTGAGCTTGTCCACCAGCACCCCCAGGTCCCTTTCCACAGAGCTGCTCTTCAACCACATAGATCTCAGCCTGTGCTGCACTCCTGGATTATGTTTTCCCAGGTGCAGAACTTTACACTTGTCCTTACTGAACTTTGTAAGGTTCTCATTAGCCCACTCTTCCAGCCTATCCAAGCCTTCCTGCAGGGTGGCTCTCCGTTCTGAAGTGTCCACTTCCCCACTCAGTTTGGTATCATCAGCAAACTTGATCCCATCATTTTATGAAGACACTAAATAGCGTTGGGCCCAATATCGATCCCTGGGGTACCTGACTTGTGACAGGTTGCCAGTTTGAACAGGAGCTATGTACTACCACCCTCAGGGTGTAGCCTGTCAGCCAGTTCCCCTGCACTGCACAAACCACTTGTCTATACCATAACACATCAGCTTCTCTAGGAGGAGGCTGTGCGGAACTGTATCAAAACCCTTGGAGAAATCCAGGTAGACAACATCCACCACTTGCCCCGCATCAACCCAGCAGGTTACTTTTTTGTAGATGACAATCAGTTTTGTCAAGCATGATTTGCCCTTGGTCAATTGGTGCTTGCTTTTCCCAATCAGATGCTTCATTTGACTTGTGATAGCCCTCAGNCTGCACTGCACAAACCGCTTGTCTATACCATAACACATCAGCTTCTCTAGGAGGAGGCTGTGCGGAACTGTATCAAAACCCTTGGAGAAATCCAGGTAGACAACATCCACCACTTGCCCCGCATCAACCCAGCAGGTTACTTTTTTGTAGATGACAATCAGTTTTGTCAAGCATGATTTGCCCTTGGTCAATTGGTGCTTGCTTTTCCCAATCAGATGCTTCATTTGACTTGTGATAGCCCTCAGGAGGATTCACTCCATAACTTTCCCAGGGACTGAAGTAAGACTGAAGGGCCCATAATTTCCTAGATCTCCTTTAAGCCCTTCTTGTAGATGGGGTTGACGTTAGCCTTCTTCCAGTCTTCTGGGACATCCCCCAATCTCCACAGCTTCTCAAAGATTATGGAGAGCAACCTTGCAACGATATCAGCCAACTCTCTTAACATCCTCGAGTGGATGATGTCTGGGCCCATCAATTTGTAAGTGTCAAGCTCCTGTAATTGTTCGCATACCAACTCTTCCTTCACCGATGATGGGTCTGTGTTTGCATAGACCTGGATTTTTGTTCCTAAGGCCTGAGGCCCAACAGTGCTGGTAAAGACAGAGGTGAGAAAAGTGTTGAGAACCTCTGCTTTTTCAGCATTGTTGGTGACTAATTCACCTCTCCAGTTTAACAATGGGCCAATATTTTCCTTCTGTTTCTTTTTGTTATTTACCTACCTGAAGAACCTTTTCTTGTAGCTTTTCACATCTCTGGACAATTTAAAATCAAGCTGGGGTTTTGCTTCTCTAACTGCATCTCTGCGTGCCTTGGCCATGCCCTTGTAGTTCTCAACAAGTATTCCTCAGTTTTTCCATCTCTGGTATGCTTCCCTTTTGGTTTTGAGCAGACTCAGAAGCTCAGTTAAGCTAAGGGAGTTTCTTGCTCCGCCCACTTCCCTTACCTTTAAAGGGGATGCACTGCTTTTGTGCTTCTCCGGGAGAGCATTCTTGAAAAAATCCCAGCACTCGCTAGCTCTTTTATCCTCCATGGCACTTTCCCACAGAATCCCTCCCAAGTGAGCTCTGAGCGAGCAGAAGTTTGGTCTTCTAAAACCTTTGTCTCTTAGAACTAACTTTTAGCATGCTCAGCAGGATACCAAATTCCACAATATTGCGATCACTGCAGCCAAGGTTATCACTAACCAATATATTACAAAGCAGGTTTTCTTGGTTTGTGAGAAGCAAGCCTGGCAGTGCCTCATTCCTGGTTGGCACACCCAACATTTGTATGAGGAAGCAGTGCTCTATGCATTCCAGGAGCTTCATGGATAACATGTGAGCTGCTGTATTGTTCTTCCAACAAATGTNAGCTTCTCAAAGATTATGGAGAGCAACCTTGCAACGATATCAGCCAACTCTCTTAACATCCTCGAGTGGATGATGTCTGGGCCCATCAATTTGTAGGTGTCAAGCTCCTGTAATTGTTCGCATACCAACTCTTCCTTCACCGATGATGGGTCTGTGTTTGCATAGACCTGGATTTTTGTTCCTAAGGCCTGAGGCCCAACAGTGCTGGTAAAGACAGAGGTGAGAAAAGTGTTGAGAACCTCTGCTTTTTCAGCATTGTTGGTGACTAATTCACCTCTCCAGTTTAACAATGGGCCAATATTTTCCTTCTGTTTCTTTTTGTTATTTACCTACCTGAAGAACCTTTTCTTGTAGCTTTTCACATCTCTGGACAATTTAAAATCAAGCTGGGGTTTTGCTTCTCTAACTGCATCTCTGCGTGCCTTGGCCATGCCCTTGTAGTTCTCAACAAGTATTCCTCAGTTTTTCCATCTCTGGTATGCTTCCCTTTTGGTTTTGAGCAGACTCAGAAGCTCAGTTAAGCTAAGGGAGTTTCTTGCTCCGCCCACTTCCCTTACCTTTAAAGGGGATGCACTGCTTTTGTGCTTCTCCGGGAGAGCATTCTTGAAAAAATCCCAGCACTCGCTAGCTCTTTTATCCTCCATGGCACTTTCCCACAGAATCCCTCCCAAGTGAGCTCTGAGCGAGCAGAAGTTTGGTCTTCTAAAACCTTTGTCTCTTAGAACTAACTTGTAGCATGCTCAGCAGGATACCAAATTCCACAATATTGCGATCACTGCAGCCAAGGTTATCACTAACCAATATATTACAAAGCAGGTTTTCTTGGTTTGTGAGAAGCAAGCCTGGCAGTGCCTCATTCCTGGTTGGCACACCCAACATTTGTATGAGGAAGCAGTGCTCTATGCATTCCAGGAGCTTCATGGATAACATGTGAGCTGCTGTATTGTTCTTCCAACAAATGTCTGGGTAGTTGAAGTCACCCATAAGAACCAGGTTCTGTCGACCCAAAGCTTGCTTAAGTAAGTGACCCAAGTACTGCATCATTGACCTTATTGTCTTGGTTTGGAGGTCAGCAGCAGATGCCTACTGTAAGATCCCCCTTGGAGATAACCCCTCTGATCTTGACCCAGTGGCATTTGATAGGGCTTCCACAATCGCCGTAGTTTACTTGTGCACATTCAAGGTTCTCCTTAACATCCATTGCGATCCTCCAGTCATGTGAGTTGTCCTACTATGTTTCATTTATTCCTATGATATCATAACTTTCTGACTGGACGTGGAGATCCAGTTCCTCCTGTTTTTTCCCCAGGCTGCGTGTGTTGGTATACATACACTTGAGGTGGTTAGTCTTCTGGTTCACATCTTGGGAGGCAGCTAAGGAACATTTGTCACTGCTCTGTTTGGCCTGGCTTATTCCCCAGTTGGTTGCAGTGGTGTGAGCGTTGCCACTTTGGACCCCACTCCCAAAGTCCTTCAGTTGAAAGCCCTCCNCATCTCTGCGTGCCTTGGCCATGCCCTTGTAGTTCTCAACAAGTATTCCTCAGTTTTTCCATCTCTGGTATGCTTCCCTTTTGGTTTTGAGCAGACTCAGAAGCTCAGTTAAGCTAAGGGAGTTTCTTGCTCCGCCCACTTCCCTTACCTTTAAAGGGGATGCACTGCTTTTGTGCTTCTCCGGGAGAGCATTCTTGAAAAAATCCCAGCACTCGCTAGCTCTTTTATCCTCCATGGCACTTTCCCACAGAATCCCTCCCAAGTGAGCTCTGAGCGAGCAGAAGTTTGGTCTTCTAAAACCTTTGTCTCTTAGAACTAACTTGTAGCATGCTCAGCAGGATACCAAATTCCACAATATTGCGATCACTGCAGCCAAGGTTATCACTAACCAATATATTACAAAGCAGGTTTTCTTGGTTTGTGAGAAGCAAGCCTGGCAGTGCCTCATTCCTGGTTGGCACACCCAACATTTGTATGAGGAAGCAGTGCTCTATGCATTCCAGGAGCTTCATGGATAACATGTGAGCTGCTGTATTGTTCTTCCAACAAATGTCTGGGTAGTTGAAGTCACCCATAAGAACCAGGTTCTGTCGACCCAAAGCTTGCTTAAGTAAGTGACCCAAGTACTGCATCATTGACCTTATTGTCTTGGTTTGGAGGTCAGCAGCAGATGCCTACTGTAAGATCCCCCTTGGAGATAACCCCTCTGATCTTGACCCAGTGGCATTTGATAGGGCTTCCACAATCGCCGTAGTTTACTTGTGCACATTCAAGGTTCTCCTTAACATCCATTGCGATCCTCCAGTCATGTGAGTTGTCCTACTATGTTTCATTTATTCCTATGATATCATAACTTTCTGACTGGACGTGGAGATCCAGTTCCTCCTGTTTTTTCCCCAGGCTGCGTGTGTTGGTATACATACACTTGAGGTGGTTAGTCTTCTGGTTCACATCTTGGGAGGCAGCTAAGGAACATTTGTCACTGCTCTGTTTGGCCTGGCTTATTCCCCAGTTGGTTGCAGTGGTGTGAGCGTTGCCACTTTGGACCCCACTCCCAAAGTCCTTCAGTTGAAAGCCCTCCTCACCAAGTTGGCCAGCCTGCTGCCAAAGATTCCCTTGTCTCTTCTAGACAGGTGGATTGCATCCCTCCCTAGCAGGCTATAGTCATTGAAGAATGTCCTGTTGTCATAAAAGCCAAAACCCTCACAACAGCACCAGCCATGAAGCCAGAAGTTGATTTGCATTATGTGTCTGCTTCTTGCTAATAACTCCTCTGGCAAAGAAGTAAATCCACCCCAATGTCTCCTTTGATTCCTTTTATTCTTATCACATGTAGATAAAATGTATAACAAAGTAGTTCTCAAACCCCAAAAGGCTAAATGTAGGAGTAGTCCTTTTCAATGTGCAGTTGCCTAAGCTGGGTTACTACTTTGTGTCTCTCTTGGTTTGCCTTGAAAGCATCAAAACCCCACCAGGGTTGACAGCGTTCATCTTTTATGACACAACGTGTTTTTCTTCCTGGCAGCAATGGATTGAGGTTCGTAGAGTTCTAGTTAGCATGGTAGTACAAAATCAAAGATCCAGCCTACAAGGTAGGAGACATGACTTTAAGCTCCAGTTCTGCTTAATGAAAACTGGCCCGGGGCCCTGACATTGGAAACAGGCAGCATACTGCTCCTCCCCTGCCTAGTCCATTAAACTTTGAGGCAAGTACTATTGTACTGGACATTGCTGTGTCCCAAGGCTAGCTGGAGCAGAAAGCACAGCTGTGATAGAAATAGTCAGCTTAAGCAGCCGTTTCATTAAATGTGTTTGAAGACTGATGCATGCAGCATTAAGTTGTATATGCATCCATGCCATAAAGGTAAAATTCAGTATGGGTTTCAGCAGGGTTTTCATCTTGGGTGCAAAACCAAGGATTCACAGAATGAAGCTGGAGATGCATTCATAAAACGTGATTTCCAGCAACTTTGGCTAGAAATATGGAGACAAAAACCTAACAGCAGAGGTGCAGGAAATAAAATGTAGCTAATTTAAAACACCTTTTTAATCACATAGCTGGCTCTCCTACATTAACACAAAGGCTTCTGAGTGGGGAGATTTGGTTTCCCATAATAGTAATTTTTTTTGCTATAAAATGCTTTTTTTATCCTTCTCCACTTCTGGACTAAATGGATGTGTGGAGACACATGACTGGCTTGGTGAAATCAGCCACTTAGCAACACTAGGACCAGATGCCCATGCAATAGAGTGCCAAAGTAGAGCGCTGGCGTCCTCCGCAGCTTGGACAAATGTCTGGGTCTAATGACTCCATGGCAACCCTGTCTGCAGAAACTTCAGGGGCACAATTGCAGCCCGCAGAGAGCTGCACCCAGTGGCAAAACCTCGGGAGGCAAATTTGGGTCGGTACTGTGTGTCATTCAAACGTTAATTCTGGCAAAAATGTTGGAGACTTTTTGCAAGTGTCCTGGCAAAACGCAGTTTTTGTCTGCTTGCTCCATTTCACTAATGATGACGATCAGCCTACACAAGGAAAAAAAAATCCAAAAGAAGCGGTATGCCTACAGCCATACTGGTGGCAGCAAAGAAGTTACATTGGGCGACTTGTGCCTGTTCCATTAATTCCTATTTCATCTTTGTGGGGATGTCAGTGTTCACTCCATCACAGAAACCTGCTTCATGTAGCAAGTTAATAGCTTAATGTGACTGCACTGCAAATTACTTATTTAAACAAAAAAGTAAACTTCCAGCCCTCCTTTCTGGGGAGAAAAGATTGAAGCTGTGACTAACATAAACTCACATTTTGCAAGCAGAAAGGAAATACAAAAGCTCAAAAGATATTTTGTTTCTGAATTCATGGATTTTAACCCAACTTCATGATTTTTGGTGGCTGAGAAATGTTTTTTGAACATTTGATGACAAAACTTGTATTCAGAGCTACATTTAGTGTTAAGAAAAATTACCATATTGCTAAGAGTAATTCTTAGCACCCAGTCAAGCAAACCCTCTGCATGGATGCTATGGTTATCTCCTTAACATTGACAGGCCTGTCTATTCTACACTGACTGAAGTCACTTGAAGCTCTGAATAGACAAGTATTTGAACACAAATCTTTGTCAGTGATGCCCTGGGTTGATTTGAATCAAATGCCACCTAGAAAGACACAGCCTGTGTCATTGCATGAATTTTACATCAGCATAACTTTCCAACATGTGTTGGTTAACGAGTTAAAGCAGCAGTATGACCTTTCGCCTTCCATTCCTGCTAGGTGAGAGGAAGAAAGACAAGCTTCACAATTCTCCTCCGCTGGCACTGAGGACATCAGGGCTGAATTTCCAGAATCTCCTTCAGATTTTCCTGCCTGTCGGTGAGCAAATACCTGCAGGGATATCTGTGTAGGAGTTTCTTCCCTACACCTCAAAAATGTGCTCAGTACTTCTGGTTTCTTAGACTCCACGAGGAGATGTAGCTGGGTGGCTAAATTGTACTTGGGAGCACCGTAGGGGCTAAGGACAACCAGGACAGGGCTGCAGCAGGCAGAGATCAGAATTGGAAAATAGGTGAAGGCAGCAACTGTATCCAGAGCTGCCTACCACGTGGAAAAGACACTGGATTCTGAAGGTCAGGCCTCGGACATGTGGGGAAAGTTGTGAAGATACGCATTGTTGGAAGCCTTCATTGCCACTGTCACTTATTAAACTGTGAGGAGAAACCTAAATTGCAGCTGAGCGGAGTTACAATGGCTGATTATAATACAGAACAAAGTATTTCTAGCAACAAAGGCCCTAAGCATATTAATTCATTCAGCTCGTTGCATTGTGTGTAATTCTTGCTTACACTCACTGTCATGCAATGGAATTAAAATTTACAATCTTACTGATGTGAGAAGATATTTTTATATATAGTACTTTGTTAGCCATTTTGCTTCCTAATAATTAATCAAATCCCCAAAGAAGTATCATGTTGGGAGTGTGGATTTATTTGTGCTATTAAGCTATTCTAGCACAGCATTTCTGTGTGGTAACAGCTCTGTTACAATATGGCCCACTTGTTTTATGACAAGTTACAATTTTCTTGTAATGTTAGCTGCAATTCATCTCAATAATTATGCTAAATTAAGTACTCATGCACATATAGAAATAAACATTAAATACATTGAAATAAAGTGAGAAACATAATTTAATCTGTCTCAAGCTGAATAGAGCAGGGATTGCTTAGCAGTTCTTAACTCACCCATCTAAACCTGGCTGAAGACCCACAGGACTTTCATGTTTCTGGGACTGGGGGGACGCCGTGGGTCTGGGAAGGACTTTGTGGGTCACTGATTTGTGCCACCTTCTAGCAAAACTGCAGCCCCTCCTGCTTTTGGCGAGCTCGAGCTCTGCCCTTATCCAGGCCTGGACTCACAGCCCCGTTGGGGGCTGCTCCAGAGCCTCTCTGCTCACATGAGTGAAGGTCTCAACCTTCAAATCCAGAAGCCGGGAGATGTTATGGTCATGCGTCTGCCTGGGGAGGCTGACTCTACATCTCTGGAGAGGTGGATCTGGGGAGAGCCCTGTGCTGCAGCACAGGGGTTTTGCTCTCCTGTTCAGCCAAGCTGAGCACTTGGACTGGGACCTGTGAAAACTAATCAGAAAAGCAGTGGCAGTGCTAGGGACCGACTCTCAGCTTCTCGGTAGGCTCCATGTCCTCAGCCACATCCTTGACTACTGTTTTGTAGTAGTAAAACCTGCAGGGGAAGGTTGCTGGTACCACGTGGATGGGAGGACGTATTAAGAACACAGGGCAGTATGTTTGCCCCACATACGTGTCTTTTGTCCCTGGTACAGAAAGTTGATTGCAGAGAGAAGACAACACTCTGCTTACTTTTAGCATGCAGAGTTTTGGACAGAGTCCTCCTGCCATGACTGGCTACAAAAATAGAAAATATTGTGTCCTGTCACAGAGTGTGGTTTTGCTCATCATGTCCAAGGGCTGAAAAGCAAAGATGTTTTGTGCTCACTGCCACAATCTGCACACTCCACAGGAGATAAGGAGGCTTGCAGGGCCACCCAGGTAATGGACCTTATGTGGAGCTCGCAATTAGGAATTACTACCATTAGGATGTCACTGAGGACTACTAGCGCCAGTGCCACCCCGCTAGACTCTCTGCAAAGGCATAGCACAAAAGCAGTCTCATGGAGTCTACCGTACTGGCATACACCCAGAACCAGAGAGCATTAGGTATATCCAGGAGCACTCACAAGGCTTCTGCTGTGTGCCCAAGTCCTAGAGAGGCTTTGGCACAGAGCACCCCTCACCCCGCTTTGCTTTGCCTTGTGGACACATCAATACACAGTGAAAGCCTTTTGGAGAACAGAGCGGCAAAGAACCTGGGAAAAAAGCTGGAGGGAGAACATGTTATCCTGTTGTTTTGAAAAGTTGCTTAGCTATCCAAATAGGAACTGTTAAATAAGCCTGAAGGTACTTATTGAATTCACTGTCAAATCCTTTGTAAATGGAGTGTATGCTGCTACCTGTTTTTCTCTTTTTCTCTCTTTCATTACTATTGAAAAGATTTGTATTAAAAAACCTTTGAGAGACAACTATGTTCGGGATGGCACCTCTTTAAACATCCGTCATGAAGTACACCTCGGCTGAGGGTTAGAGCTTTGAACCACTCACAATCTTTGGAAAGACTCCATCTTCCCCCTGCCCAGAGAAGGAAGGTGGTAAGGGAAATGCACAGGAGACCCTCACCTGCAGCAGGTCTGCTGTGAGCCATTCTAAGGAACAGCATGTTTTTCTTCTTTCTCTTTTGAACAGAGAGGAGGTTTCCCTAGAAACCATTTTTCTGGTAAATAAAGTCACTGTTCGTAGGTAGATTTGCCTAATACTGCTGAAAACACTTTAATGGCCTCAAAATGTAATGACAGGTTATGTGCCTCTGACTGTCACTGTGGAAAGGAAACAGGGACAGAAAGGAAACAAGACAAAGACCACTGGAAAAGCAAAATACCTTGAAATAGAGATTTTCCAAGATTTCTTGCTTCATGCAGGTTTCCATTGTCAGAATTACCCAGCTGGCCAGCGCTATGCCTGTCCCCAGCATCAGCTGGAGTCACGAAGACTTGCGTAGTGACTACATAGTCACCAGTCACAGCAAAGCTGCATTTCCCATAGCTACTACTCGGACTGCACTATCATCCCAAGAGCTGCAGAAGACAGAGGAGGAGTGCATGACACGATGCTCTTTCCATGGTACAGCACCTTCTTCTATCCGCAATTACAAGCTGACACATCATTATAATTATCCCAAATAAAGTAGGGGCTCAGGCATAAAAAAATATTTTATAGTCATTCACTTTTCCAGAAAAAAAAAAAAACCCAGCCAAATGTCCCTCTGAAACGCCTCTTCCTCATTGCCCCACCAAGCTGAAATGCATGTTGGCTTGCTCTATTTGCTTGCCTGGAAGGCAAACCATGCCCTCAGATACAAAGTACCCTGTGCTGCACAACGAATTATTTGAACACATTTGCATGAACATGTACTGGGTTTTTTAATTCTTTTTTTTTCTTCCTTTAAGTGGAAGAGCCATTGTTGTGGCTAAAAAAGACCTATCCTCTTTTTTTTAAAGCACTTATATTATTTTGATACATTTTACCCTCTAAGAACAGAAACACCATCAAAGATAAAGCCTTGGATGACTTCAGGGCCATAAACAGACATGATATTTGAGACTGCTCCAGCATGCAAGTCTGAATCTGGGCTCCCTTACCTGATTTATTCATCATCACCTACAAGGAAGAGACCAGCAGGAGTGTTCAACATCTGAGAATTACTCTTCACTACCTGATTTTTTCTGTAACTCCATTTTCTGTATGATCTAAAAAATAAGTAACAGCATCTTTAAGAAACAGACAATTGCTTGGAGCTGGGCTTGGTCATAAGGCACCAAGAGGTTCATGCACACACACCTTTGCCTAACCACGCTCTGTTGCCATAAGCATTACTTCAATTGGGTTGAAAGTCAGACTGATTCAACACCATACCCAGAGCAAAATCCTACTAAATTCAATTTTCTTTCATTGCCATTCAAAAGTTTTAGATGTATGAGGAGTTTGACTGATACCAGTTGAGTCAATGGTTTAATGTACTATGTTATTTATTTATTCCACCCACCCTTCTCAACATTTTTTGGCATTTTACCCAGTAAAGGCATAATCTTAATTAAGACTGAATTAGGGGCAGAATGGATTCCTGCAGGCTATTATACACCGTTTAATATAACGCAGCAAATAAACAAGCATGCTGCACACCACATCTGTAATTACTGTGCTCGGCTGTATAGCGTAGGTGAATTGGTATTGCCTTCCCCACGTCTGTTCTCTGCAGCACTTGCTTTCTCTGTAGGGTCTGGAAACCCTTCCCAAGACGGGTCAGTCATTTCAGGGGACTCAGTGAACACAGCTCCAGCTGAAAGGTCTTTCTCCCGGATTACTGTACTGGGTAGGAGCTGGGTGATGAGCTGGTGCCAACCACCAGCCAGCTGGGAGGACAACCAAGCCTGGCTAACAGGGAGAGCATGTGGCAGGAGAACATACAGCACTTGCACATCCCTAAACCGCACGTTACTGCTCAGGGTGTCACNCAACAGGGAGAGCATGTGGCAGAAGAACATACAGCACTTGCACATCCCTAAACCGCACGTTACTGCTCAGGGTGTCACTCAGGAGTGTGGGTTCACCTACAGATACTACTGGTGCAACTGGTTTTGCTCCTGACAAATGGCAACTGTTTTGCTCTTGCAGTTTGCGCATTCATCCAGAGATGCTGTAAGACAAATACTCCCTCCCTGGCTAAGAATATTTTTCCATTTCATGTTTCTGTGGGAAGCATTGTAATTGTTGGTTTGATCTTGACTGTTTTTGGTACAGCATATACCACACACATTTCAGTTGTAAAAGTTTCTTGTGTCAAATTTCACGTACTGCATAGGTGAAAAGAACTTCTTGGGGATATGTTGCTCTACAAATAATGACATATCTAATTATAAACATCTTATTGTCTTTGAGCAAGCAGCTGAGTATTTTCAGGCCCTGAATTTTGTTTTCAGGATTGACCCTAATAACCACTGGTGTTTCACATTCAAGAATTCCTAACCAAGTTCTCAGATCACTCCTTTTTGTTTACTGAATTTGATTATCTCGATTTCCAAACTGAACTCAACTTAAAATTGAAGACACCTTTGTCTTGTAGGTGTTCAGTAGAAAGAAGTTCTGAAATGTTTTTAATCAGCTGAGTTTAGATTTGTAGCAAGCTAGATTATTTGCTTTCAAAACTAATTAAAGCTATTATAAGAGGCTAAATTAAAGAATCTATTATCCTTTAAAATTTTCCATTAATGCTAACACTGTCCTGAAATACTCCGTGCTTCCTAAAGGCAGCTTGGGTATTGGAAAGTATATCAGTATCCTGAAATCCATGTTTGCTTGAGAAGTTTAGAATGTGTTTCAAAAACAAATCAAAGTAAACAAAACCATTAGGTCATGAGCCTTTGCTGATGAGGCTGTTGTGGATTATTCTGATCTTCGGAGGCCATGTGCAATCTCTCTTTCTCCAAACAATAAACCACATATGGAGCTGCACACCAGTAGCTAAACCACCATATACTGTTATGCGTCATCAACAAGTAAATGGATTATTTCCAATGTATTTGGAAATGGTGATCGTTCAGTGCACATGAGATACTGAAGTTTACTATTTTTGTTATGATTTTCTCATTTCTTCAAGCTTTGCTCAATTATTTTCATCCCCAGTGCTTGTTGATTCCCATTGTAATGAAATGCCAAAAATGGGTGTCCAAATGCTTTTTCAAATACTGTAATTAACTCTACATTCACATCAAATACATTTGGTGTGCCATCTGTTACGACACATATAGTGTTGTATCGATATCCATTTCAAATGATCATTTGCACTATTGCTTCACAGGCATCCTCACCCTTTGCTGTCCTCAGAAGTTTTAGCAACTTTACTAATTCTTCTTCCAGTTCATTGCAACTTTCAGACGTTTTCATCTAGTCAGATAGAAGACAACTCAATTTTAAGTTATTTCATGGGTAATTTTTAATTCTTCAGGCTTGTCTAACTCTTTATATTCCTGCTGCACAACATATATTTGACACATTATCTAATTTTATTTTTGTAAACAAAGTCTTCAGATAAGGACCTTTCACAAAACACACTGTTTCTTTTATGTAATTGCTATCAGATACGGTTTTCCACAGAAAGCTGTGCAGTGTGCCAGTTGATACCAACCTAAAGCAATATTATTGCTACTGCAGAACTCCACCACTGAGGTAGTATGATGGTAGATATATAACTACACGATAGACAGATAAGATAATATACCTATATGTAATAGATACATAACTATAATTAAATATGTAGGTAAACTAAACTTAGTTCATGTAATAGATTCTTTAATTTGCTTTTCTTCTTCCACTTTGGCATCTGACATGAAGGTTAAAAACGGAGAGAGGATCAGCATTTACACTGAAGTTCTCACTAACAAAATTCACATTATCCACCTAACTTCACATACTTTTAGCAACACCTGCATAATATGCTTTTTGCATCTAGACCTCAAAACTCCTTGGAGAAGAGATGAGTATCATTGTTATTTCCACAAGCAGTGGCACATGAGAGAGCATTACTGGACCCCTGGAAGGCTGGTGGCAGAGCTATGCACAGAAGTGAGTTTTCCCGAGCCCCAGCCATACTCACTGGGACACCTACACCTCCACAAAGCCTGCATCTCACCCCTTAAGATCTGCAGCAGGGAATAAAAGATGCGTCATTATGGCCTTCTCTAAATGGCACTACTGTAAATCTGGAGTAGCTTCACAGATGTAAAATCTAGCTTAAATTTATGTTCCTGCAAGTGCAGGTAGAATCAGATTCTTGCTGACTCCTGCAGGGCCTGAGCAGGAGATAAAGACACTCTGGTATCAAAATCTATATTGACACTGCACAAGGCAGCTACATTACAGTGGAATAAAGACTTTTTCTCTGACTTTAAAACCATCTTAAGGAGGAGGAAGGAGGGAGATCTTTCTTTCAACAGATTCTTAAAGGTGAGAATTTAGACAGCTACAGAAGAAGGTCTTGTTAAATCAGCATAGCTCTGACTAATGAACGAGAGTTAAGCAGTTTAATGACTGCTTAGCTCCTTGCAAGGCTCGTTTTCCTGCTAGGCTGACTCGCAAGAGTAATCCACCAGGAAGGGTGCTGCCTCAGGGGCCATTACAATGAAACCATGGGATTCCTACAAACAACTTACTCTGTGGGAAAATCCCCCTCTTGGAACTACTATTTTTCTTTGCGCAGCAGGGGCAACTTTTTCCCTCTCGATTCCTTCGCTGAAACTCTGCCTGTGAAAATGGAGAGAATGCGGCCACAGAGGAGGCCACGGACGCTTTCGCTCTGCAGCACAGAAAGGGTTCTCATGCTGATGGAACTTTCTTTTCTGCCACTATGCCAATTTAGTTTTCACCACGGTGGATGTATAGGCTGACTCCTGGAGACGTTGAAGAGAGAAGAAACGTAAACTTATTCAGCTGAAGAAATGCAGGACTGAGACTGTGCAAATAGATTATTTCTGGTTGGATCAATCTTTCTTGTTTTCCTCTCACTGAAACAAAGAAACCAAAAATTCACCTGGCTGCAAACATTCCTTTCAGGTCTTAATGAAACAACTTGGGTGCTCCTGAAAGAAAAGAAGCACTGGATTCACAAAAGAGGAGGAAACAGTATCTGTTTTTTTCCCAGGAGCTCCGTCACAGGTGCACTAAGCCCAGAATAAGTTTAAAACCCTTATCATCTCTCTGGGATTTTGCCCCCTCCTCTCTCATCCTCGTGCCTTAACCACCATGCCGTAAGGTGTTCTGAAAGTGTGCAAACTTCATTACATTTTGTATCACTTTGTAAAAATACATTTATATTTTTAATTAAAAAAAAAATAATTAAACCGCAAACATTTCTATGAGTGAAACAACGACAACAGTTGATTTTGCCTTCCAGCTCCATTACCTGTGGCCTAACGCTGAATAGTTTGCAGGAGCAGAGCTTTTGTGGTTCGGGTTTTTTTTCTGAAGGTTGTGGTTGTTTTGTGTTATTACCAGGTACCTTAAGACCTGTGTTAGGGTGGCCTGCTACAGACGTATAGTCAGTCTTTCTTGTCACCTGCTTGCTGAAGTGCAGGCACTGAAATACAGTTGTCCCGTCACCCAGGAAAGGACGCTGGGGCAGAGCACCACACGCTTCTGTTTGTAATTGGTTTGTGCAAAGCACAACAGCTCAGGAGGGAGAGAGTGTGGCAGTCCCATTCACGTGGCCTTGTAGCTGTAACCCACTGGTAAAGACAAGCCTGGGGAATGGGTGAGCAGCTTCAACCTTTACGCTGTCATGGCAAAGGAAGAACATCGATAAGGAGTGTTTTATCAGACTTGGAGAAGTCTCTTCAGATATCTAATAGACTGTTCCAGTGTCCCAGATAACTCTGGCATTTCTTCTTGCTCTGGTTCCAGTCATATGGACAGACAATCACACTATGCTAGACAGTGCTTCTTCATCTCCTGACTTTTTCTTATCGTTCATTTAGGTTTCTGAACTAATAAAAGACACAATGAATGACCACTATGGCTGTGTTGACTACCTCGGTCCCCCAGATGGTACTGTATGGACATTTCAGCTCCAAGAGCAGGGCGGCTCAGTTGCCTCCCAATATCTTGGTCATAAACAGTTTGTGCAGCACAGGTTCTCTAGTGGTCCACTTACTGAGCAGACTGCATGGTTATTAAGGACTTTCCTACGTTATGGAGTGAATGGCCCATTGGGGCCAGACTCCTTTCAGTGGTGCCCAGAGACAAGACAAGGGGCAATGGGCACAAACTGGAGCACAGGCAGTTCCACCTGAACATGAGGAAGAACTTCTTCACTGTGAGGTTAACAGAGCCCTGGCACAGGCTGCCCAGGGAGGCTGTGGAGTCTCCTTCTCTGGAGATATTCAAAACCCACCTGGACATGTTCCTGTGCACCCTGCTCTGGGGGCACCGCCTGCTTTAGCAGGGGGATTGGACTGGATGATCTGCAGAGGGCCCTTTCAACCCCTACCTTTCTGTGATTCTGTGATTACCTTCAGTGATGCTGGCATTTTACCCAGCGTCTGCTGGACTCAGACTTCCCTGAGCTTGGATATATCCGTGTAGCTGTAGAATTGGACTGGATATAGAAATAGTGTGTGTAATGACTTCGTATTGTACAGTACTTTCAATGCTTAAGAGGTTTATTCAAATACCTAATTTTTTTTTCCTAAAGATTTCAATTACAAGGGTCTAGAATATGGAGTAGACGCAAAATATACTAAAGCTTTTAGCTGAAGACAAAAGTGGCTTATAAAAAACAAAATGTGGCAGGAAGCACTGACAACCATGCAATTTCGGCATTGTACAGGAATGCCAGCAGCAGCAGTGTAATTGTTTTTTCAGTTTTTGTTTGGTCCCCATGCTGGCTCACAGTGTTAATCTCCATATGACTTTTTTCTGAATTCAAGTAAATAAAAGAAAATCAAGGCTCTGGATGTACACACTGGTTTTAGTTGTTTCTTTGTCTAAATGGGAGAGGAGGATGGGTTATGGAGGGATACATAATATACTGAAAGTTGATCTGAAACAATTTTGCTACTACTTGCTGGTAGGGGAAAAGAATGTCATTCACAGTTCCTTGGTTAGGAAAGTGAAAAAAAGTTAAAAGCTGTACTAAATGAAAACTCTCTTTTCCACCAGATAGCCCAGATTTTGCTGAAAGGACTTTTCATCATTTTAGTCACAGCAATTGAAATTAAGAGAAAATATAATATTTCATTATTTAGCCTGTTACTGAGGTAAGTGCCTTTTTTCCTCTACACATCTCTTGCTTTCCGTTTCTTCATCCCCCCCATCTTTTTTTCAAAGCCTCTTTTTTTTCTCCTGTTTTAATGAACTTCAAACCCTAACTAGCTCGTTTTTATCAGTTTAATTTTCATATTCACACAGGTTTTCTCTTCTTTATGATTCCTGAGAAATTGAGCTGAAAACCAGTCAGTTAGTTCCAGTGTGTCTGTGTGCACATTAATGTGCCTCGATTCCAGCGGGTAAGCCCTGTAATCAAGCTCCAGAAATACGTGTCCAAATTTTACAGCTTATATGGTGGCTAGCCTATCTAACCAGTAAGTCGTATTTCTAACACCAACAATTTCCCTTGACACTCACTCTGAACATTAAATTATTGACAAGTCCTTAAAAGCAGAAGAATTAAAGGTAATTAAAATAGCAAGCCCTTAGAGAAAAATGGTGACTGCAACATTTTCTAGAACGTCTGTTGTAAAACCGTCCTGTATGTGGCCATTTTCTTTTGCTGACTACCCTAGTACCACACTCATGAGGATGGAGACAGGGATCAGGGGAAAAGATGAATTTGCACATTCTCTTGGCTTATACGAAACAAAAGAGCAGTGGCTATTTGCCTGACTGTCATACGAACAAAATTTGACCAAGAAATGTTCATCATTAAGACTTGACTTCAGGCTATTTTTTGCGTCCATGTGGAACTGTATGGTATGACAAGTGTTTGATTTTGAGTCCGTTATTCCCAGAAAGCCAGAACTTAAGCACTGGACATAAGCAAATAGTTCCTCATGTATTGGTCATAAACAATTTTAATTGTGGTATAGATATGGACTATGAAGATTGAACCAGAGACTAACATAGAAATAATTAGAAAAAAATCCTGATCTGAATAGTGGGCAGTTCCAACTGAACTAAGAACAAACCAGAAATATTTGCAATCTATTGAGTGCTTTGTACCATTAGACTTGAAATGTGGGAACGGTGCACTGACTTATTTTGAATTAAAGTCAGATTAATTTCTGAATAAAGTTAGGAAAAATAACATCAGAATATTTTTCTTTGAAAGTTTTTTCTCTCTTTGACTCCATACGATTTTTTTTGTGGGGAGTTTGTAGATAGATTTGATTGCTTCCTGATTCCTACCTGAATTTTGGCGACCGTAAAAAGTGATGGAGTAGATCAGAAGGGTCTCTTATGAAGATTTTGAAGATGATCTGTAAACCCTGCAATGCTTCTTTTGCTTAGTCCACTGCTTTTATAAAGAAATTGTTTTTTAAAAGGAACTCTGCCACCGGAGATATTCTTAATTCAATGAGTAAATAAATCAACTGTAAAAACATTTCTTAAATTTGAGTCATTATACACAGGCAGCTGTCAGTGTGAGTTTGTTGCCGTCAATTAGGATGCAGAGACTGCACCTCACCATCTGAATACATGAAAGTCAAAACCTCAACACAATCCAGCTTCTGTTAAATATTTTACAACTTTTACTGTTACAACATTTGGGTTAAACAACTGTTCGGTTAGCCAGATTTTACAGAATTCACCTTGCAGTACTTATGAATGCCTATCTCAAAGACAGACTTTCAACACTGTTGTAAAGTAATGTTTTTATTAAATTCAGATAACTGAACAGTGTTAGGAGCTGTTTGGGAATGCGCTGCTGCATTTCTTTTGCTGTCTCAATGCCATGCTGGTGAGATGCTGCTCCATTGCCAGTCGCTAGCATATGTGAAAGATCATGTGAAACTTCTTAAAGCAAGAAGCTGAAATTCATTAGGAAGGACGTGTTTACACACATCCCTTATGTCCTCCAAATACAAATAAACATACAAGAATAATATTTCTGAGAAAATCAGAGTAATCTGCACTGTTTATGATCATATGGGTCTCTTGTTTTCCACCCTGGTGTCTTTTTTCCCACGTGGAAATCCTGGTCTCAAGACTGGGATTTCTGCTGCCCTTCTCTACACCTTCTATCACCCTGTCTACGGTGGACCGACTAGATAGCCAAACGATGTGCAGGGTACAAACAAATCTGTAGTTTGCAGAGCAGCAAAATGATGGCTTCTATCTTGCTCTTAGTTCCTTTCTAGTAATTGCTAACTTTCTGTTTGCCTTCTGAGTACTCAGCTGTTGAAAGGCGTGAACTAGTCACCGTAGTCACCTTCCACATGTCATCACTCGGTTAAGGTTTACAGCACCTTCACATTGAAGAATAGATTGGTGGATTACCAGAAATCAGAGCAATTCAGAGTACCTAGGCCTAATGAATTTGAACTGAGCAGAACAGGAAATCCTGTAAGTCCTCAAACAAGGGAA
This sequence comes from Steatornis caripensis, assembly GCA_013398225.1. Classification (NCBI taxonomy): domain Eukaryota; kingdom Metazoa; phylum Chordata; class Aves; order Caprimulgiformes; family Steatornithidae; genus Steatornis; species Steatornis caripensis. The sequence goes on from VZSC01004048.1 coordinate 538,265, forward strand.
GTATGGATCTACGACACCCACTGAAAAATTTTGACTCAAAATTTATAATACCGTTATCAATTTTAGGTGAAATTAACCTCCTCAGATATAAAGGTTTGCACACTGGCGTGAACAAACTGAGATCCAGTAAGAAAATATTTCAGTGTGATCTCCTCCCAAGCAGGTGTAACTTGGCAGATCCTGGAGATCTGACATCTACTTCACTGGGGGGCAAAAGCTTTTTGGACTAAGACCATTTCTGTCCCAGCATCGTAAAGAATCCTTCGCTGATGATAAACCAGAGGATATGTTTAATGAAGTAGAAGCCACAAGCTGACAGGAGTGCTGGAAACGGGTGGAGAAGAATCGGCGGATCGCAGGCAGAGTTGGCAGGCGAGGCGGCTGGCCATTAGCCGGGGGAAATAGAGTGGAGCTGAGCATTGGCTGTGGCCAGCTGGTGAAAACAGAAAGGGAGCACAAGGAAGTAGTAAAAGCACAAGCTCAGGCAGGGCAGAGTTTGTTGTAGTAACCTAAGTTACTCTTGAGGCAATAAACCTTAAAAAAGAAGAACCAACCCTGCCAGCGCCATATGTTATGGTAAGATGGTGAGACAGAGAAACTCCCTTGGCCTGTGAGTCCTGTAAGCAAGTGCAGAGAAGCAAAAGCTATTTCAGGAACAAAGGCCAGATGTGAAACAGGAGGGGAAAACCAAAATGCTTTTACAGAAGGACTCTGGGCCTGAATTTTCCCTGTTTCGCATTTTATCATCAGTTACAAAAAGTGAATTTCAAGTTCTGCTGAACAAATAGCAATGTACATCAGCATAAACATCCATGCATTTAAGAAATGATTGCATTTTCCTTTTCAATGCAAAGTTCCAGGCCCTCCCTTCAACATGTTTTTTCTCAGTAGCCTGCTACCAAAATCACTAAAAATGACATACTTAAAAACTTCAGATTTTCCAGTATTTTTGCGCAGTGTGAAGCTCTGCTGAAGTTGGCAGAAGCCTTGCCTGGCTAAGAACAAGAATACTTCAGATCCCTGAATTCTTCCAAGTTTTTGGAAGAGAAAACTATTTCCCCTTTAGGAATGATGTTCTCTTGGCTTGTGGGTTTTCATTATTTAACTTTATAAAAACATGCCTCTCGTATATCCCTGTTACTTGACTGAAGGAATCTGCATGTTCTAATCTTGTTTTTTTACCAATTTGAAGAGATGGGGTGGCAGGGTGTGTGCGTGTGTGTGTGCGCACGCATGCATGAAACAAAATGGATTATGAATTTGAAAATTGCCAATTATGTTGCATCACACAGCTCAGAGCACTGGCACAATGATGAACCACAATCCAGATTTTTCAGCTTAAATGGCTTTACATTCAAGCAAGCAAATTAACCATAAAATAAAGGGGGGGGGGGTTTACAAAATATCCCAAGAAAGAATAAACGGCAGATAATAAGCACCAATCTGGTGTTGAATGCAGCCCAAGATACCAATTGTTTTAAGTCACGACAAAGACAGCTGAATGCTCATCTTGTGGATATAGAGCATGGATGATTGCTTGCCATGAGTATCTTCTCTCACAAATAACAGTTTTTTCGCTCTTAATTTTCTGCTAAATTGGAAGCTAACTGCTTCCCACATTGTCGTCGGAGCACCTGCAGCTGTGCTGGATTTCTGCGCACCATTTCTTTTAGGTAAAACAGCACTCCACTTCCTTGAGCTCATCATTATGTTTATGTCTTCCTTTCATTGCACTGCCGCACTAATGATTCAGGCAGGCTGGTCAGTCATTAAGTGACAAGCAAATGATACCATATGCAACGTGTGACTAATCGGTCTGAACAAATGAAATCACAGACTTGCTTTTCCCATCATTCATTTCACAAACAGTAGCAATGTGGTGCACAGCAGGTAGTTCAGTTAAAACCAGCCTTGTAAAACAAATTTCCTGCAGCCGTTTAAGTGCGCTGTGACAGATTCGATGCTTTAGCTAGTAGACGATGCCCAGGGGAACTAAGGATGGTTTGGGCGAAGGGAAGTAGGGAGGAGGAGAAACGCTCCATACATGTATTACAGTAATTAAAGGTTTAGTTACCTTATTGGTTTGGGTATTTTGTTTGTATGGATCACAGAAATTACCACCAGATTATCAAGACCTAAACATACGTAACACACACAATGCTTATCAAGACGGAATACACAGATCCTTAACTAAAGTTACCCAAAGATGTGTATTTTATGCAGATCTAAGCAAAATTACCTCTGATAGCTATAGTGGGAATACATACATATGCAAAAGTAGAACTGAAATCTTTATTTCCCCTGTGCCCAAAATGTCTTTCACTGATTTTAATGAGATATCTTTCTCAGCAATACTAGCAACAAAATATTTAATATTTAAAATATTTAATACTTGCATTAAAAAAAAAGTATCAAAATTAGCTGCTTACCCCCAGTAAAGTCAAAGGTACAAAAATAATTTCATCAGCTATCATTAAAATTTTGCTAATATTAAATAAAGGTCCTGAGTAGCTAAAGCCGTTTCCTAACTGGCTGGTTGAACTGTTTTACTTTTGTCGTCGTTATATGCTAGCTCAGAGTTACATTCTGTTCATACTTCATTGAGAAGGTAATAAAAAAGACTTCCGAGCTTATTAACTTCTTCAGCATGCGCATGAAGTGCCTTCTGTCCTAAAAGAAGACATTCTTTCAGTCCTTTACTCAAAATTATTTTTCAGAGCTGAAAAAATCCCACATGAATAAAAAGATCTTAAACCAATCTAAATTTTTAAGGCAAATAAACTAAGGAAATTCAAAAGCATGGTAAAAGGCAGAAGATAGATGTGTTCACTTAACCCAAACAAAGATTTTGAGAACCTACTATCATAGTTAATGAGGACACTCAAGAAGAATTTCTTCAGTTGCTCATGTACCAATGTTAGAAGCCTAGATAAGAAAGAACTGGACTCAATCATCTCCCAGCATAGATGTTGCGCCATAGCTATTTCTAAAACCTCATGGAAATATTTGCATAATTAGAATGTGAAAATTCGTAACAAGGATCAAGCCGTCAAAGGGGACCCTCTTTTGACTTTCTATGTCAAAGTAGCTTTACGGGTTTCTGAGTCATTGACAATTCAGAGATGGAGGATCATGAATACTTATGGATCAACCATCTAAGAGAAAAAAAAAACAGAATGCAGGAGCAAGTGGTGCTTTTCGCATATCACAGTGGATGACCACCTTCCTCAGCATCCTTCTGTGACAAAATTGTTCTCATGGAGACAGAGCAGTTTGAGTAGTTTGCAAAAGAGGCACAAGCAAGGAATATGTGTTTGTATTTATAAATCTGGAAACAAAATACGCAGTGTGGCTTTACTGAATGGGAATCTGCTCTGCCAAAACATTAACTTTTAGGGTAAAAGCTTGGAGTCCTGGTGGACAGTGAAAATGTACATCTTCTCAGCATACTACCATTGGCAAAAGGCTAATGTGACCTGTGTGTATAACAAGAAGGGCTCTCGCGTAGCTGTAGAGAAGTTATATTCTGTTTTTCTTACTGAAACACTGTCTATAGCTCTTTTACAATTCAAACCCCTCATTGATGCATTCATAATGGTCAAACACGTGCCCTGCAGGCAAATCTGCCAGAGAAGACCATCTACCTATTCAAAGAGCAAAACAGGTAAACACCTGATGTGTTACTTAACGAAACTTGTAAATACTTACAGGAGAACTGCAAGAACAGCCAGAATGGTTCAAAACAAACATCAGTTCAGCTAAATATCATCTCTCCAACAGCACCAGACGTGGATGTCTGGAAAAGGGGGTATGAGGACAGAGCAAATTTATGATACTTCTCTCCGAAGTCTCCTACCCCCACAACATTTTTAGTTCAGGGACTTTTCTGGCCTCATGTTGTTTCTACGGATTTAACAATCATCCATGGATTTCTCTCTCACGAATATGCCCAACGCCCTGTACAACAGTGGTAATAAACTGGCAATCAAAAATAATCATAAGATCTAAAATCTGGAAGTGGAAGTTCAACACAGTTAGAGTATGGATTTTGCAGTTGAAATAACTAACGAGTGGAATGATGTAATGAGGGTTGTGAACCACTAACAAATCTTACATCAATCTGACTAATTAATTTCTGCAAAAACTTGGTCTAGTTCAAAGGGCTGTTTAGGCAACCAATATGCCATGTACTGTTCCAGATGTCAGATAAAGTCAACACAAAAGCCAGCCAACAATCTTTTAACCCATTAATTTTACAGTTGTTAGATACCCTGCTACTATTCTTCTACGGAAATTTAAAACACTATGCCTTCAGTGGCATAAATTACTGCATGCGTGAGAGTAGGAAAGGACTTCTTTGTTTATATCATATTGTGGCTTACTGCATTATTATAACCTCAGTAGTCTCCACATGAGCTAAAGACATATTGATTTGGTCCTGATTATTAATGTGACCATAGTACTACAATTGCCACATGGTATCTAGCTAGTAGTGCTTATCTGAGTACATGTTTATCCAAACATTTATTGATACCTAGTATAGGTTTACAGAGTATGCCAGGAAGTTGCAGGAGACATGAATGTTGCACCTTTCTCATATCTTGCAGCTCTGAAGAATCTTTTTAATCTATTATAGAGTAGAGCTAAAGAAAAGAGAATGGTAAAATGGGACAACACAAGGTAAAAATAATTTTAAAAACCTTCCTAGCTATTACAAACCAAAAATCATCAGTGCTCAGATATTTCCTAGTTACTTTTGTTTCTTTCTCTCTTTTCTTTTAAATACTGCCATTAAAAGAAGAATTACAAAGGAAGATGCCCCCCATGGCTTTCTGTCAGATACTATCTTATTTGTGTATACTTTTTGTGGTTTAATTACTCCCTTTGTTGTTTTCTTTTTGCCTTGGTTAAAGAACAAGTCTCCAGATTGTTCTGTGATCTTTGTATCTATGCAGATTAGATGCGGAAATTAAGGAGACTTGCATCAGCTACATAATTAAGTGCATAAAGAGGTTTGCCACAATTTCTTGTCTTTTTATTACTAACAAACATATACAATATGAAACATTTGGGGGTTTTAGGGTTTAAAGAAATATTTTCTGGGAAAGCCTACCAACATCGAGTTGTGTAAGTAAGTAATAAATTGCTGTTTTAGTAGAAAAGCTTTCAGCCTTTCCAGTCCCACCGCTCCTGTCCATTTGTCATTACGCCTTCAGCCCTTCCACCTACTTTAATGAAATATATAGTTATCTTTACTTATGGCTTGTTTTGTACTAGCATCCCTGGAGCGTGCTCTTAGAAGCAAGAAGGTTGAAAAAGGAACAAAACAGAATAGACAGTTGGGACTGGGAATGTCATGTTGCTTGTTCCTAACTCTTATGAAGCCTTTCAGTCCTCACAAAGGTCTTTAGGAGGGTTTAAATGCAGAGCTGCTATGATACAGTTTGTCATAGAGTTACCAATACACTAATCCTGCAAACAGCTAAGAGGGGAAGTCACAAGTTATTTGAATTGTCTCTCTTAATATATGTTGTCTAGCTACACAAGGAGGTTCAAGGATGAAAGTTAGTCTGGTCAACACAAAAGACATCCTCCTCTTATGGTGTGTTCGGCAGGGAGCTTGGCATGCACCTCCTCCAGCCAGCCAAAAAACTGCTAGGATGAAAAAGTGTCTTCCCCAAAATTGCTATAAAGAGGACTTGTTAGCAATGCTAGGAAGGATTTTACAAAAATGCCCCCAAATTATCAGTGGAAATGGAGATGAAAACCCGTTACTCCTACTTGATTACAGAATCACAGAATGGT